>JAHREE010000316.1:2018805-2108824 GCA_033628505.1 Tringa tobata | reverse complement strand
CGTAGAGAAGCGTGGATTGGTCTCTTCTCCCAAGTCACTGGTAATAGGACAAGCGGAAACAGCCTCAAGTTGCACCAGAGGAGGTTCAGATTGAAGATTAGGAAAAACGTTTACCAGAAAAGGTTATGAAGCCTTGGAATGGGCTGCCCAGGGAAGTGGTTGAGGCACCATCCCTGAAGGTTTTCAGAAGATGGGTTGACATAGTGCTTAGAGACATGGTTTAGTGATGGGGGCAGGGGGTTGTATGTGGTTGGTGTTTTTTTTTGTTAATCAGAGTTAGGTTGATGGTTGGACTAGATGATCTTGAAGATCCCTTCCAACCTAGACAAATCTATGATTCTCAGAAAAAGACAGATTTCTCTGCTCATCACATCTAATCCTTGTTGTCACAGACAACTTTGTAAAGACTATATTTGGCAGATTTGCCACCTTTGTTAGTGAAGGTGCTGTCTACACTGAAATTCTCAGAGGTATAGATAGTATTGAGTTCTTCATGATCACTGGGTGGGGAGTGCTCTTCATAGAATGTAATACTCCATTCTAAAGACTCTGCATGCCTCTTAACTCAGATGGATTTTCTTTCTTTTCCTGCATGGATAGAAAAGCATTCTAATTAATTACTTGTGCAATAATTGCATTTGCTTAATTCATAGTGCGTTTGGCTTCACAAAGGTTTCCCCTGTTTGTTCCAGGAAAACAGGTTCCTTTTGCAGATATTCAGTGGTTACTTGTTGCTTCTTTGCTTTCTGAAGAGATGTTTCAGTACCTTGTAAAGCCGATAATTCTTCCACAGTCTCCAGGCATTTGTAAAAAGCAAAGTCTCACAGGTGAATGTCTTATGCTGGAGCTTAATGTGAACGTTACACCCAGATTCAAAACAAACTCACAGTTGAGAAGAATACAGATCTTAGTCCTGGGCTGACCTTCACAAATGACTTTTCTATTTTAGTATTCAACAGCAACAGAACCCCTGTGCTGAATACCATTGTCTTGGAAACCATTCAAGTTTACATTTTTCATCTGGGATTCAGTATTGTCATACCTCATTTACTATTAAAATCTAGTGACTTAGTTAAATGACTTAGTGCCACGAAGTATGTCAATGTAAAAGGTTTATCTTTATACAAATACAATGGTTGGTTTTTTTTAATTGCAGGGACCAAAGAGGCTATGATATTTACCACACATCAATCCAACAATTCCAGTTCTTTATTTAAATGAAAGTAAGAATAAAACATTAAATTTGAATTTTGCGTGACACTTAGGTTTTCCAGTGACAGATACAATAAGAAAATAGAGTGACAAAAAACAACTATTTTGCTAATAAATACCCAACCAGGCAGTATTGCCTGTCATAGGAACTCACCTTGGTTTAAGCTTAAAATAAAACAGAAAGAGAGGGAAGCATTTTTGAAAAATAAAGTAGAAATAATATGCAGTTCTTCCTCTCATCCCTTGATATGTACTTACTTACCCCCCCAAAACTGGGAAAATAAATGAGAAAAAAAAAAACAACAACAGCTTAGGCAAAGAATCTCAAGAGGGTGACTAATCACCTCTGTTGCTGTGCTTGTGTCCTTCAGGTATTTGCTACAGAGAGGTGATAAGTAACTAGAATACAGGGCTAATAAAACCTGTGTTATTTAATCTGTAATGCGGTTCTCCTTTCCAGGGCATGTTTTCTTAGAAGATTGATTAGTCTATTTATTGTGCAAGCTTGGAAAACGCAAAATGATTAGACACAGCAATTTTTTTAAATCCTATTCTTTACATCAACTGTGGCGTAGGCCCCTTGCTATTGCCTATACCACTACAAAAGGTAAAGTTCAGCCACCAGCATCAAAAAAAAAAAAATCTTGAAGGGCGATTTGACTGCATTATAATGAGAGCTGGGAAAAGAATAAAGCTTTTTACTTTTCACAGTGACTCACAAAGTTTACAAAAAAAGTTCTACACGAGGAAAAAAGGTCACTTAATGCACAGAATGTTGCCAGGTGGATCAACTACAACTCCTGTCGGGTCCCAGCCTGCTCAAACTGAAGAGAGTGGCAAAACTCTGATTAACTTCATGGTGTTTCAGCATGACCTCACACGGATCCAAAAAACTGCTGATGCTGTGCCTCTGAGAATACTGAGCAGTGCCTGTCATTGGGAATATGCAGAAAATGTGTAAACTGTGTATCTGAGACTGGAATTTCTCTGAAGCAGCAACTTAAAACACTGGGGACTACCTTCTTAAATTTTGCCCAATTTGATTTTCACAGGTGCAGGAGTACTTAGGCTTGACTCGATCCAGGGTTGTGTTTTCCCCTCACACCTAAGGATCATACTGGGGTCTGACTCTCAATATCTTTTTTACAAAGTAGGAATCCTGCTGAGCCGTATCTGGAATAATAACGCAAACAAACGCACTCCTCTCTGGAAACCAGATTGAAATTCTCATCACTTGCTTTGGAAATCCTACCAGCACCGGTGAGTTAGGACTTTATTCAGCAGTTAGTAAACAGAGAGATAACTGAAGTTCCTCTAGTCCCCTTAAGTTTCCTCTTTCGGCTGATTGAGAAATGAATGCTTCAAGATGCCACAATCTGCTTCTTAAACCTGTCATTCCTCTCAAGACAGGACTTTGAACTAGTAAACTTCTTGCAACAGCAAAGAAAGTCGAGAAGCAAGCCATCAGGTGATACTTCAAATTCAACTACTGAATTAATGGAATGTAACTTGGTTCCTGTTGGGAAAATATACTACCTGCATTTTCACTGATACTTTTTCTACCTGAAACATAAGTATGAAGTAAATGAGAAATTAATCCTTTTTTCATTCCTGGAAGACAGGGTTACAGGAGTTGTGACCTGTACTGTGCCTTAAAAAAAGCATCCATTCCAAGCAGCAGAAATGATATGGCTGGGCGAGGGAAAGGGAAAGGACATAATGAAGGAGAAATACTGGGCCTCTGTACAATATCCAGCTTTTCAGAGGACTGCTCGGGTGTATACCAGCAGTTAAAGGGCACAGAGGACTCCACAGATCCCTCAATGAAAGAGGGCTGAAAGGTGTCAGTACTGGCTTATTAGATCTATTCTGCTCTGTCATCTCTCAGCACAGAGGGATGGATTTTTCTCATGGTCTTTCATATGTATTCTTAGTACTAAGTATAGCAAAACAGGGTAGGTCCTGGAGTATTAATTTTGCTTTAAAAGCATGAAGATGTCTTACAGTAGATAATAGCATACTCCGGTAGTCTCTGTGCCTCTTTCCAGCTCCATTCAGTTTAATAGGCCTTGCTGATTAAAATATTCCCATAATGGTACTGAGAGAGAAGGACGAGGAAGTGCCATGACATGACTGAGTCTGATCCCACCAGAGGTTTTGGAGAGGGAGACCCGAGAGTCACAGCACACAAAGGGAGCTTTAATCATTTCTGATGGCTCGAGGTTGGGACTTGATCCCAGCGAACAATGGTGAAGATGAAAGTATCAAAGTCTTGTGTCTTGTCCCCATTCATTTAGATAGCACCAGAACAGAAATACCTTGGCATTGTAATGCATACCCTGCTCAAAGGACACATCCTCTTCCAGGAGCCTTTTAGAGGGCAGGAGCACCAGCTACTACTTAGTGCACAGGTAGGATAAGGAGCTCCATTCTTGATTTCAGCTCTACCGCTCCCTTTTACATTCTTTGGCCTTGGACAAATAATTTTCACTTTCTGTGCTGATATTTAACTTTCCACAGGTACAGCGAGGCTCTTGTAAGAGCACAGCTGCAGTTAAGTGTTCTGCATTCTTTTTCTTCATGAAAAAAATCCAAAGCTTCCTTTCAGATATGGGTAATGAAGACAATTTCTGTCAGCAAACTAAGCAAAATCTCTTGAAAATACAGTCTTGCTTGATGATTCGAGAGATTGAAGCTTTTTTATTATAAGAAAAAATTAACTTAAAAGACAAAACTACTGAAAAATAAATCCCAAAAAGCCTCAGTCCATAGCTTCCCCTTCTTGAGCTCTAGAAAATAAAATATTCTGAACACTCCTTTTATCAGGGCCTCTTAAATGGAATAATTTAAGGGAAAAACAAACAGCAATTGTATGATTGTAAAGAGAAATTAGCATTTTGCTCAAAAGGAATGGCAATTAGCAATGATGACATTGTGATTTATACTAATTGAGATTAAGTCAGACAAAATGGCAACATTAGTAATCATTTGAAGTACTGTATTACTCATTATACTGTGCTTTGTAAACATCTCTCTTGAAATTAAAAAGTAATTAGTAGCATTTTAGTCATTTAATTCACTATAATTAGGATTTTAGGGAAACTACAGCCCTGCTGTTGAAAGCCTTTAAGGTTTTGAATTGAGGGAATGTGGCTTTTTTTTAAAACGCCTTTTAGTGGTGGCTCATTTTCTGTGGTCCACAGAGGCAAACGGTATCATTGGAAGTATAGGAAGGTATTCACTGGAGATGGCTTGGGCTGGACATATGTGTCCATCTTTATGCAGCGATGTGAGATAACTGGCTTAGAGAAATGCTAATAGGATTACAGGGCCAGATCTAGATCTCAATTTAAAGTCAGTTCGGACAATAATAAGCAAAGTTGTTACTTCCAAGGGGAACTAAGTATGTCCAGTGTGAAACAGATTGTTCTCTGGGCAGAACACAGATCATGAAATTGTCTTCTTAGGTAAGGTCCAGCAAAAGAAGACACACAAGTCATATGCCCACCAAGTGCTTTAAACAAAAGCATTCGTCTCTGAGGGCAAGGTGTGCCTGCAGAACTAGTCTTCTCAATGATAAAAAACACACACTGGGAGAACACGCAGCGTATTTGACACTGGCTAGTGTGGGGAGTCAACTGATTAAAGGAAGCTATGAATCCCATACCCTAATGTACCCCATGAACCTTCGCAGAACTTCCTGTTGGTTGTGCTTAATGATGGTGTGTTAACATGCTATGAAAATAAAGAAATGTCCCTAGTTTACCTTTGATTTATCCACGCTATCCATCTGCTCAAATAGGGTCCCTGGAACAATTCTGAGCTTCCGACAAAATCTATGTCAATGTCTATACAGCATTTTGATTATACACATTCATAACTGGAGTTTCTTTGTATTCACACTGCTGAGCTACAAGCTGAGAAAGAGGCCTGAGGGAAGGTTTTAGAGGATGTTACAGGACAAAAGTCAGTACTACTCACTTCTTTATCCTGCTTTTTTAAAAATACCTCTCATTTGCTACTGACACATAACATATCAGGTAAGATCTTGGAAAGATCCTTGGTCCACTGATATAACCTCTAATGGTGAATGAGATCACAGTATTTTACACAGAGATATGCGAGTGGAAGTCACCAAAATAAACTTAGGTGCATTAGCTTGCCCTGGAGCTGAAGCATCTGGCCCCAGCTGCTTCAGTCTCTTACTGGATGATAGCTCTATCCCCCTGTCTGCTAGGAGACATCTTTGGGCATCCCAGTCTGATTGGTTTCTTCAAAGATGTCTGTGATCAGGACATATTCGGTCACTTCAGTTGGCAAGTTAGTCACATTTTGGGAAGCACAGGTTTACAGAGGGTTGATAAAGGTGTACTTTATACTGGAATTTATTCCCACTGTTAGTTCCCAACAGGTTCCCAAAAGCCCCATCCTCATACAGCCTGTGCTGGCTTTATATTTTTCCCTTCTGTTGTTCTTCTATCAACCCTGAGAATGTAATGGTCTCTCTTAGCTGTACCAATCTGCAAGGCAGGGCTGGCCAGAGCAGGAGAATTATGTTTTGTGCAAAAATCTTGGAAATTTGAGATCTGTTTAATTCTAATGCACAACCCCAACCTCGCTTGTATACAAAAGAAAGTGGGAAAACACAGCAAGACTAACCTACTGACAGCCCAGTGACTGCAGTACTACAGGAATTCAGAGCACGACCTTGAAACCCAAGCGCTGCACATCCAACTCAGGCCTTTTGGTTTAAGGAGACAAACGCTTTCTTTTTCTCAGTCTCTCCTGTTGGGGCTGTTTCAATGGTGCTAAATAATTTAGCACTTACTGGGGCAAGAAATTGACTCACTGCTCTGAGTCATACGCGTGGGAGCGGAGAAGAGTCCAGGATTTTCAAACTGGGATTTTAACAGGTCTCATTGTTGTGGCTGAACGCCTGAAGAACAAAGCTGTTGTTTAACAGGGCTGGCCGCCTTTCTGTCCCACTAGAAATTGTGTAAGAAGCTCTAGATCAGTAACTTCTGTTTCTAGCAAAAGAAAAATATATAGCATCTGAGTCATAACTGCAACCAGCTGTACTGAAGCCATACCATGATCTCATTGTGTACTAAATTATATCAGGAAAAAAAACTGGTTGTGGGATTGTGGACAGAGGAGCTAAAAATCTAGTTCTGCCTGTCCCCACAGGAGTGTTGAAGATGGCTCCAAAATGAAGATTCAGCCCCACTGTATTAATTATAAAATAATCGCAATAATGGAACTGCAGTCATTACTATTTTATTTTTTTTAATTTCTAAAATGAAAATAGTGCTTGAGACACTGGTGTAAAGTATATGTGCCACATTTATATATATGTTTACTTAATGAAGCATTATAATGTCTTTAAAATATACCCAAAAAACATCATGGTAAGTACCACTGATATAAGTAAAATACAAATTGCAAAAAACAGATTTTTATTTTTTTTTCACAGATGATTTGCAGAAAAGAAATGGCAGAACAAGGTAAGACTGGAAAGGGGGAAGAGTGCCTGTCAAGTTGGGGGGGGGTCTATTTTGACATGACTTCTACATGTAGAAACTGGATTTTTACATCAGATTCTATAATACTTGGAGCTGTGCAACTGAAGTAGTGGCGAGCATAGAAAAGAATTCATTCTAAGAATCCATATTGCTTCTCTCTTTACCAACTGGGTTGTTGTCACACTCTCTACTCTTCATTTTCAAAAAGTCATCTGCAAGGGTTACTGCTGCTGATCTGCTTTACCATTTTGCAAGGCTTTAGTTCATTCTCTTTGGTCAGATAATGGCTTTGTTCTGTCTCTCAAACTCCATGCCTCCGTTATGCAATCCTTGACTAATTTTCCTTCCTCTTATATGTTTCTTCAGTGTATTTTTAGCTATGGGACAGAGTGGAGGGATGAGGGTCTAATCTGTGGAGCTCCCTTGTGCTATGATCACAACCTTGTGCTATTCTCATTTGAGATGTGATCCCTTTTTACATTGTTATTGTCCCTTTACTGTTTATTCACAAGTTTGGGGTTTTTTTATCTACCTAATCCTGCAGTTTGGCTCCTCATTCTGAAATCTGCTCTCGGACATCTTGTCATCAGTTTAAAATGTGACTTCTGCTGAATCAGACTCCTCATTAATAGTTGGTCAGAAATTTTACAGTGAGCTATAATACCAAAAAGGAAAGTGGCGAAGGAAACAGTACTGTGACACTTATTTTCATGCCTGAATTTACTCTGGTCCTTATAGAAGCCAAATGTTAAAATGACAGGTTACTCTGCCGCCTTCTTAGATTATTTTGGTTATTGTGGCTTTAAACCATAGGAAAAAAATGCCCCTCTTTCGAGGGACTCTTACATTTATGGCAGATGCCTACCTGATCTTACAGCAGTCACTGGAAGTGGGATGAGAAGTTGACCCAGAGTATTTTGTACGTATCTGCAGGATTTTGTAGGAAGTCAAGAAGACTGGGTAGCAGCCCAGGTCACTGCAAGTGAGCATATTTAAACAGGTTTCTAAAACAGTTCAGTGTCAGAGGCTCCTCCTGTTGCTGCATTCTTCTGGTGAAAGGGATATTAGGACATGTTTAATCCCTACAGAGAAGGTAGAGCTTGAGTGGGTTGCCTATTTATTAAAGTTATGTAAGCAGTTTTCTCCTGATTTTGATGTTGTTGTATTACACCTAAAAGTATAGACTGACTCCTGCAAACCATCCATTCTATTTATTATTTAGGTTTCTTTTCTGCATTATCTCCTGCTTCAAATTAATTTTCCACCTTTTATTTCTTTAAATGCTTGGGTTTTACCTCTTCATTTTCTCCTTTGTGTTCATTTCCCATCCCATCACCTAATTCTGCTCAGTGGAACACAAGCTCTACAAATTGAAATCAAACTACCTCATCCACCGTGTAGCTTCAGAATTAGATAAAATGGATCAATCTGTTCTCTCTGTGCGAATGAACTATTGAAACTCGTCTTGATTCTTCTGAAAGAGTGCCTTTCCAAAAAAGAGCTACAAAATCTGTAAAAGTATAGTAAATAAACAACCACAGCACACAGTTGCAACCAGCTTTGGAAAGAAGATTCACTCGGTAATGGTTGGAATTTGTCTCTGTTAATGTGTGCCTTATCCATCTGTGAGAACGTGCCTGTCTTTAGCTGGACAGCTTTGTATAGAAACATAATGCCAGGAAGACAAAGACTTTATGATCCATCAGGGTCATTCCTCAGGATAAAGTATTTGGTAGTTAGCATATTGATAGTGCATTGGAATTAATGAAGGTTGACCTGCCACTTTAATTGACACCATTTGTTTCTTTAATCAGTAGTGATTCTACTGTCCAGATTCCTCTGAAACACTTCCTTTCTGCTGCACAGGTGGTTTCTTTTCTCCTTTTCCTTATTCTACTAAAGACAATAATATAGACAATAAAGACAATAAGGCAACTTCCTATCTAAATAATGAATATAGAGGAGGATGGGCCCCAGCTTGATCAGAGCTTTAATGGTCTTTAAATCAAACTATCTGTTCCCTTCACAAAAACAACACTCTTTTAATTGTCATTATGGCAATTAACCAAGAGTTCAACTTTCCTCTGGTGCTGGTGGGTAAAAGTGCCAAACCCATTTAGCAGCTGCCAAATATGCACAAACACACAGAGAACAAATAAATACACAGGTCAATGATTCTGCAGTACTGGGTATTCACCTAAGAAGCTTCAGATCGATGGTATAATATGAGGGTGGGGGGAAGCTGTCAACCTCTCTTTACCAAAATGCTATTTGTTTTAATTTTAAAAAGGAAATTAACAGCTGATATGGGGTGGTAGTTTTGTGAGGGATACTAATGTCCCCCTTATTTTCCACTCCTTTTATGTCTAGTTCCTCTTCATTAAGGAAACTTCTTTATAGTACATCTGCCTTCCTTTACGTAAGAAGATCTGGATACCATCCCTAAGTCAGGAATATTTCTAGGTCAGCTTTGCTTTACTTCTGTCTGGGAACGAATTGTGCCATCTGTATTCCAGTGGGTGCACTGGACTCTTTTGGTTTGAAGCAAACAGGGCTCCCCAGGCAATAGCTATTAGGAAGAGACTGGGCGGTACGGTTTCCATGTTACTTTACAACAGATACCCCCCAAGAAAGGCCAACCCTATCTTGAAAAAGAACTCTAAATATGACTTGAGAAGGATATATGTATGACAGGATTTGGGCCTTTAAGCAAAAATAAGTGAGTGGGCTGGATCTGAAAAATATTCCATCTCAATTCCTAAATCACTATTCTAAGATTGTAGTTTTATTTCTTTAGGACAGCCAATTTTATGAGACTTCCATCATCCTACACTTTTATTTTGGTTACCAGTAAAATTTATTGTTAGTCTGCTGAACACTGTGTAATTACTTTGCAATTACAGTGATGTTAAAATGGTAAACCAGGCAATTAACCTTATGACTACAGGAGTGTGTCGTCAGTACAAGTAGCAAAACATGGTAGTTCAGAATAATGACACTGACATGTACTGAGTATGAAAGTCATGAAATAATGATGAACAGCTCACTTCTGTAATTAACCTCCCTGTTACATGAATTATCTGCAATTATTGATATTAAAAAAAGTATTCATTTTATAATTATATAGCAGTTGAAGAAAAAAGAAAGAATATCTCATAAATTTAAGATTCAGGGACACACTTACAACCTGATTTACCTAGTAAGGCCAATTAATCTCCTTCTGTAGGCAACAGAAAGAGAATCCCCTTCCTGAGAGTATTTTAAAGACCTTGACACAGTTTAGAAGATTAGGGCTCTGTGTTTCTGTCCTAAAATTTCAGAGCAGACAGACAGGTGGACACAATGTGTACTATTTGCGTAATAAGACCAACACCCCAGATCACAATGTGCTGACTGTTGGTTCTGTGTGCACAGCACAGTTCTGTGCTTTGATTTCTGAAGGATGGGTAACTTAGTCAAAGCTCTGTCTTGGCTTAACTGCCTGACATGGAGACACCTCAGAGAAATTATGAATGTTCTCTTCTTCCTTTCACAAAAATTCAAAGCAGAAAGAAAGGATGTGCCTGGAAATTCCAGATGGACAGGGGTACTAAAAGAGTCAGCTACTGACCCCTAGCTAAGTTATATACTTCAGGAGTTAAAAATTTTATTAATTCTGTATTAATTCCTTCTATTATTCCACGCAAAAAAAGCACTACAGAAAAGCTGAAATAATTTCTCCCATGGCAGAGAAGTCAGATCTCAGAGCTTACAATTGGATGTGAGCCCTCTTGCAACGTGGATGGGTTCATACCAGATCTAGGAATTAACAGTATAAAGGCATCAAGAGGATCCTCAGGAAGCCTGGGCCACCCATTGCAGAATAATGTTCTGTTAGTGGTAAACTCTATATAGTTTGTTGTTTAAAAAAATCTCTCTCCACTGTTTGTATAGAACTACTGGTACTAGTACAGTCCAACTGTGGCTGCAAGCGTTGTTCCCCTATTCCCAAGTCAAAATCTTCTCCTAGATTAGGAATTTGGGTTTGCTTTGTTTACCATAATCGGAAAGTTAAACTGCAAACCAGTAATTATATTTTGTCTCCCCGAGTTCCCTCTGCAGTTTTAATTTCTCACTTCCCAGTTCAAAGCATTCATGGTGTTACTCTGTGCTGCTGCACAGTTATCATCCTTCACTTAATTAGCAGCTGCTTTCTAGTCATGAGTAAAACTTTATCTTCTATGGTATAAGTAATATCTAATATATTCTTTTAAAATAAATCACAAATAACACCAAGTACTCTTAAGTAGTAGAACTCTTAACTATTTTCCCGAGAGAACAGCACTATTTTTCTCTTGAGGAAACTGAGGCACAGATTTGTGAAATTAATTCCCAAGCTTGGCAGTAATATCAACTGGCAGAGCCAGGAAGAGAAGTCCCCTCTCTTGAGTTCAAAGGCAATGTATTGTCTACCAGTGTTTATTACAAAGGTATAATATAAAATACTCTGTTCAAAAGCAGGAGTGAGTATATACATCTTTGACAAGAAAAAAAAAATTAAGAAAAAGAAAACTTTACCAAATCCTGAATCTTCCTTTTCTTGCCCATAGAGAAAAATGGTAGCAACATGTAAAGACAGTCACTCATTTTACATTAAGTACTCAGTGCTTTTGACAGTGAAATTTATTTGAAAGATTTCTAATCCCTTAATAATCTAGGAACCTGAAAGAATAAATGTGGTTTCTTTCTAATCACTGTCAAGATCAGAGCAGGAAAAAGCTCTCCTGCTTTTCACAGACAAGAAACTCCTCAGTCTTAAAATTCATTTAAACTTTTTCTACTAATCCCTACCAATCACAAAACGGATCACTGAAAACAACATTTAACAAAGACATTTAGTCTCTTTGTGTTATGGACTTCCAGCAGGTCTTGTTAAAATATGTAGGTAAAAAAAAAAGTATCCCATTACACAATATTTTAATAACTGATAATGGCAGAAAGCCCATGAGGGTTAATTAGTTAGGTGGATATGCAGGATTAAACACAGATAGAATAAAAGAGTGGTAAGGTGTCGTGAGGTGTATGTAGTTCCCTGGAGATAAAAGTTAATGGGAAAAAAAGTAGGAAATTTGTCTTGGGAATTCTTCTTGAGAGAGAAGGCGAACAGGAAAGGCAGACCACAATCTCTTAAACTACATAGGTGATTAAAATAATATTTTGGGAACTATGTCAGAGGAAGCACAATCCCAGAAAGACACTGGTAAGAAGTAGAAAGAAATTACTGTATTGAAAGCCAAAGATTTGGGAGAATAAATGCAAAGAAGAAACCTTGCCAGGAGGGATTCTGTGGAACAAACAGTTTTAGTTGAATGCAACTCAGAAACTACATGTAAAAGCGGCTACAGGAAACTCAAAGATTACTGTATTAAGATTCTAAATTATATAATTTGGTTTTGGACTTACTAGAACTGTGATTTTGGCAAAATAAGCACTGCTTCCTGGAAGAACTGAAGAGAGTGGGAAATAATTAAGTTAATCTTCAGAAGTAAAAAAAAATGTAGATAAGAAGTACTTTGAAATTTTACTTATTCTGGGACGCTTGGAGGGAAGTACACAGGCTGACTTACAATCACTGAAGTTCTTTAATGAATGACTTAAAATAATATCCTTGACTTGGAAGACATTTTAAAACTGATAGGCCAAGGATTATGCCCCAAAAATACAGGTCCTCAGGGAAAGCCTAAAGTATTTTAGCTTTTGCAAGGTCCCTGTGTAGAAGGATTAAGGCAAGGAGATGGCGACTTTTCACTGAAACACCTTCATTCTAGATAAGCACCACTTCACTTTGTGAAACTTGCTGAGCTATGAAGTAGTTTTTTCATTACCTTGAAAAGAACACATTAGCCCTTTGCGCAAGTTGAAATGAACTCAAGTCTTCTGGGGTCTGCAACTGAAAACCCCATCTAAAGAAAGTTAAGTGAGAGTTTCTTCCATAGAAAGCTAAAGACCTGAAACTTATACATGGAACCTTCAGAAAGGAAGTAGACACTCAAAGACGTGGTTAATTGTGACACTGAACTATGGGGATGCTGGTGAAAAGACATAAATCAGTGAGAACAGAAGATGACAGTTTGGAGGAACATGGATGGTTGGTTTTGGAGATAGGATATTACAGGGAGATTTGTGACACAGCAGAGGTGACCTGGAGAAGAGGACATATCTGAGAAAGAAAAACTGAAGAAGTTCTTGAGGAAACAGTTGGTTAGAGTGGCAATTGAGCCACTTCAAAAGTAGAGTAAGAAGGCAAAAGGGAAAGGACAAAAAAGGCACAAGTATTAGATTCCACCTGCTTGGCATAGGCAATGCCTTCTCCTTAAGAAGCCATCTCGCCCTGTGAGCATGCGGTCTCTTTTCCCAGTCGACTGTCGCAGAATCGTTTCAGCAGCAAAGGGGATGCCTCTTTTCAAATTTACCATGCCCTTGGAGCTCAGCAGCATGGAGGCAATACAGAATTTCTTACATTGCCCTCTTGTAAAGCCGCAGCAGTTCACAGGCTCTGATTGGCTTTATTTTATTTTCATATCAGGACCTAAGGTAAACAGTGCATCAACTGTTTGAGGATGTGCTGGACTTCTTGCTTGTTTTCACGTGTTATATTGATTAAAACAGCAGGGGCAGCCTCCCAGCACAGCCCCTTCAGTCAACTGCTCAACCTAGTAATGACTTGATATATATATAAATTATTGGCCAAAAAAATACATGCCATGGGTGGCAGATGAAGATAAATTGTATTCAGTCATTTTCAAATATGTTTTCTCACTTTCTCACTACCTTTTCTGGTCTGCTCTAAGCCGCTGTGCTATGCAGCTCGTGATTATCTTATTAACCAGCAAAAGCAAATTTGTTGCTTGCCTTTTATTTCTTTTGATTCTCAGAGCAAATATAAGTGTTTCTGAAGTAAATAAATCATTGCTTTTATTCTTCAAAATAAGCTAGGCAGTGTGGCCACTTATTTACCTCTTCTTCTCTTTGCCCAGGGATAAAAAAGGCAACTTGGGACAACTCTTTAGAAGTCCAGCAGGAGGCAGAGGAAAAAGAGTAAGTTAAGAAGTCATTTCCACATCTTTATTACAGCACTATGATAAAAAGCTGCAGATATGGAAAAGCAGCTGTTCAAGGAGCCAATGGGAAGACTATCAAACAGAAATAAGTAAATCATAGAAAAGAATACTCACACTTTTCATAAACAAACTCTTTTCTTAAGAAGATATGACAACTGGAAAATGCCAATCTTGTAAACTTCTTCTGAACACTGAATAATTTTCTAAAGTCTAAGATTTAGTTGCTTGGAAGCTCTTTTTTCCAGCCACCTTACCCCTCCCCCTAGAGTCCTGCTTCTTGTTCACTTTTGCTGTGTCACCTTTGATTTATCATCTGTTAAAATGGGGGGAAAAATGGAATGCTGTTCGTGAGGCCAGAATCAATACATGTTTCATGCTGAGTGGCAATAGAGTAAGACTTTGGGGAACAAATGTCACCAAAAATGCTTGTGTTGGAATGATTTGCTTATTGTGAAGTACATTTTCATCTTTAAAATGAAGTTTGGCTAAATGCATTGAAAAACATATTAAAAATTTGTGTTGGATAGCAAACCAAGTTTTAATATCAGAGAGATTTTAAGAAACCTACACTATAGAAAGAAAATACTGTGGGGGTGTACTTAGGAAACATTTTAAAGTATTTTATTTGTATCTGTAGTTAAGCTATGAGAACCATAGATATATTTTTCAATGGAAGCTTAATAGGCCTTACTGTGCTAAAAGTACAACAAAAGTACAAAGTTCAAAAACCCTCTTCACTGGTTTTCCTCACATGGCGTGCAATGCCATGTTTTTTCTGGGCCAACCCCTCCATGGACTCTCCATAAGCAGCAATATCAAAATTCAGTGCTCCTTCCTATATTATGCATTCTGCTCCCATTAAATCTTATCACATCATTGTAGGTCAAAAATAGATTAAGAGGGGCCAGAAATCTAATCTTAAATCATAGCCTGCTTTGTACAGCTAATGGTGAAACAATCTTTTAAAATTCTTGAAAATAAAATCGAGTTCTTCAGTAGTATTTACTTTTCAACCCAAAACATAAGAATGGGCTCAATTTTCAGTTATGTTTTTTTCAGGTATGACAAAAACCTCATTCATTTCAAGAAAGATCATAGTCCAGGATGTTAATAATGTGTTTTACCTGATGACACAAGCTCTTACTTTGAAATTCACCATGATGGGTGTCTTAAAAGACTCACAGCTTTTGGAAGAATGATTCAGTTTGGGGCAGTAAAGCTCAGGACTTAATCAAAAAATAGCCTTATAATTTGGATAAAAGCTTGGATCAGAGCTGTCATAGAACATGCAGCCGGTTCTACTTCCTTGGCCATATATTACTGCAAAAAAAGATGGATAGATGCAATTTCGAAAATTATGGCAGAATCCAGAAGAAAAAAAATAATCTCCCAAATGTATAGAACTTGTAAATTAATACTTTTCCAAAAAAGGGCTATGTGAAAAAATATGAATTCTTTTGTTCTTTCTTCCTCTTCCCCCCTTGCAGGTGAATAAACCAACATTGACTATGTAAAACATTGTAGTCTTGGCAGTGGGAATATCTGCATTAACTGGCTGTGGAAACTGGAAATGTATAAGCTAAAGTAATAATCATGTGCTATTGTATTAAACTTGACAGATAGATTTATGGCTTTAGATATTCTTTAACAGACTATAATTTCAAAAGAAACTTAGCTATTTTTCTTGGGTACATGTTGTTTTGACTGTAATAAAATCAAATTATGAAGAATCACAGAATCAATGATATGGGGTTGGAAGGGACCTCTGGAGATCATCCAGTCCAATCCCCTGCCAGAGCAGGTCCACCCAGAGCAGGTTGCACAGGAATGTGTCCAGGTGGAGTTTGAATGTCTCCCGGGAAGGAGACTCCACCACCTCTCTGGGCAGCCTCTTCCAGGGCTCTGCCACCCTCACAGGAGAGAAGTTTTTTGACATGTTCAGATGGAATTTCCTGTGTTCCAGTTTGTGCCTCTTGTCCTGTCCCCGGGCACCACTGAGAAGAGTCTGGCCCCATCCTCTTGCCACCTACCCTTTAGATAATTGTAAGCGTTGGTGAGGTCCCCTCTCAGTCTTCTCTTCTCCAGGCTGAACAGCCCCAGGTCTCTCAGCCTTTCCTCTTCAGAGAGATGCTCCAGCCCCCTCATCATCTTTGTAGCCTCCACTGGACTCTCTCCAGTAGTTCCTTGTCCACCCTGAGCAGTTCCTGAGAGGCCATAGCGTGTGGGCAGCGTGGAGGAGCCTCGCCAGGGAGCTTCCAACAACTGCTGAGGTGTGTTGCCCCCAGTACTGGCTGTGCAAATCCCTTGGGAGTCAGCCTCATACCAGGGGTAGACTCTGCCAAGAGAGTGATGGAGAAGGAAGGCTACTGTAGATAGGCTTGTGAGGGGCAGTGGGTACTGGCTCCTGCCCCTTGAGTGCCACACGATTGCCACTTATGGGCAGTCTGTGGGGTGGTCAGTCTGGGGCTGCTCCTAGCTACCTTGTGAGGCTGTCACCACTGTTCTGTGCCAGGCAGGAGCTCCTGACTTGTTGAGGAAACGCTGCTATGGAGCAGTGGGGTTGAACAAGAATCCTGGCTTTTTTCATAAAATGGTTTGGCCTGGAAGGGACCTTAAACATCATTGAGTTCTAGCCTCCTGCCATGAGCAGGGATACTTCCAAACAAACCAGGTTGCTCAAAGCCCCATCCAACCTGGCCTTGAACCCCTCCAGGGATGGGGCAGCCACAGCTTCTCTGGGCAACCTGGGCCAGTGCCTCACCACCCTCACAGCAAAGAATTCCTTCCTGAGATCTCATCTAAATCTCCCCTCTTTCAGTTCAAAACCCTTCCCCCTCATCCTATGGCTCCCATCCCTGATCCAGAGTCCCTCCCCATCTCTCCTGGAGTCCCTTTAGGGACTGGAAGGGGCTCTAAGGTCTCCCTGGAGCCTTCTCCAGGCTGAACACTCCCAACTCTCAGCCTGTCTGGAGATTTCCACCTGGATCCTTGGTGCAGCTTAGTGTATGCGTATAGGTGTCTCCTCTCTGCCCCATGTCCCGTCTGGGGGCACAGGCTCCTGGCTTCTTCTCTCTGATGAGGTGCCACTGTGGGTAGCTGGGTCCCCCCCAGACATGCCCGGGCAACCTACAGGCTGCTGGGAAGAGCCACCCTGCATGGCATCTTTCTAGATTTTCTGGGGAAAGACATATTTTTGTGCCACTCTGTGAAATCACAGAGATGTCAGAAGAGGGAATTACAAGGGTGGAAGAAGGAAAGCACATGAGAAGGTTCCTTGGGAGGGAGTGTATAATTGCTGCTTTACTAAGGAATGTGTAAGACCAGCCGGGCTTTTTTCCTGGTGCTTGTGCATGTTGATTCTGAGATTGCAAGAGAGGGTAGGGGCAATCCAGTCTTCTTTGTCTCTCCATGTTATTTACTTCACTGGTAGCTGCCCTTATGAAATGATGATTGTTCTGTTATTGGATCTGCCAGTTTAAATCTTATACACCCACTGCTGCAAAGGATTTCATTTTTAGATAGAAGGTTCTAGGCACTCATTGGTCTTACCTGTGAGTGTTTGTCATTTGGTGTCTTACAGAGACAGGGAAAACAGCTTTTTTTTGTGGATTTTGACATTGCATGCTTTCATTTTGCTGGCAGAATTCCCACCTTCTGGGCCCAATTAGGTTCTTGCCTCCGGTAATGCTTGCTTGAATCCTCAATCATCACCATCTCAAGAACAAAATGAAAGGGCTGTGACCTGAGTTACTCCGAGGATTTGTCAGCAGCTGAGAGGGACACCTTTTCTTTCAGGTCATGGTCACTAACAGTGTCAAAGGCCAAAAGGCTGTTTGTGACAAGTACCTTGTTTTCATACACGTTATATTCCATTTTGGATATAGCATTGTCATTTAACCTTACAACTTATGTTCTGCATTTCAGTCTCTCAAGGAGTTTTTAGAGCCGTTTCTGTGACACTAATGATCATGTGGTATGAATGACAATGCTATTACAAGCTTTGCCATATTCAGGGTATGTCTGCACGTATATTGACTTAGCATAACATCATTCTCTTAATTAGCAAAACACCATGCAGCCCTTCCCATCTCCATTTCAAAAGTTTATTGATTCTATACTGGTAAATACAGTTGGTTTAGTTTATAAAAGCTTGCTTGGGTTAAAAAAATATCTTTGTTTGGCATATGTTCCTGCCCCAAAGCTATTGAAGTGTACAGTTCTTATTTATCTATCCTTATATCCATTTTATTTATCTTACTTATCCATTTTTTTTCTGATTTATCCAATTTTGTAAATTATCCATTTTTATTAATGCTAATGCTATTTCTCTTGATAACACAAAAAAGCATCTCCAGAATGGTCAGCTAGAAAGGAAGAGGAACCAAGATGTGTTAAAAGGAGTACAGAAGTTTAACACCTTGATAGAGTGCGAGCCTGTAGTGATTTGTGCTAGGGTGGAGTTAATTTTCTTCATAGTAGCTTGTAGAGTGCTATGTTTGGATTTGTGATGAAAACAGCATTGATAACACACCGACATTTTAGCTCTTGCTGAGCAGGACTTGCACAGCATCAAGACCTTTTCTGCCTCTCGCACCTCCCTGCCAGCGATGGGCTGGGGGTGCTCCAGAAGTCGGGAGGGGACCAAGACCCCAACTGACCCCAGGGGCATCCCATACCATATAATGTCATGCTCAGCAATGAAAACTGGGGGAAAGGAGGAAGGATGGGACATTCAATATCCCTGCCCATGACAGGTGGGTTGGAACTCGATGAGCTTTATGGTCCCTTCCAACCCAAACCATTCTATGATTCTATTCAGAGTTATGGTATTCATCTTCCCAAGTAACTGTTACATGTTGATGAATCCTTGCTTTCTTGGAAAGGGCTAAACATTTGCCTGCGGATGAGAAGCAGTGAATGAATCCCTTGTTTTGCTTTGCTTACTCAGGCTGCTTTTGCTTTACCTCTTAAACTGTCCTTATCTCACCCCATGAGTTTTCTCACTTTTACCCTTCCAGTTCTCGTCCCTGTCCCCACTGTGGTGAGTAAGTGACTGCGTGGTCCTCATCTGCCTCCTGGGGTTAACCCACAGCAAGGGTTGTTTTAAAAAGGAGCACAGGAGTTTAACACCTCAGTGAGCTGTGGAATCAATACGAGATCGGACCCGAGCATACTAAAGCAAGTTCTTCCTAAAACCCAGCAGTAGCGAAATACTATTTTATTTATATTGACATATAAATGGTCATTTTTATGTCTCAAAGTTAACAAGCCATAAAATGAATGAGGCAATTTAACTCTGTCTTGCAGAGACTGCAGTAGATTATCACCAAAATTTGAATTTTAAAAATCTATGTATTAAAGTATGTGACGCATCTATTATGCATTAGGCAGGTATTCTTCAAAACAGGAAAGCTATCAACATACTTGCTATGCTCCGAACTATTATTCTTACTGTGAATCATGAATAGTGTGATTAAGTGTCGTGCCAGCAACTTGAAAAATATTCAGGCCTGTCTACATCTTACAAATAGAGACCTTTTTTCCTTTCAGTGCCTCATTTCATCAGTTCAGTTAAACTGCAAGATTGGACTTCATGGATCTGAGGTTTACCAGTGTTTAAAGTATTATGTAAAAATTTAGTTCCATTTTTTTGCCAACGTCTCTGGCTAAAGATCCAGGTTATCTTCATTGGAATTCCTGGCAGGACTTTTTCATAAAATACTTCATAACAAGAAAATTTCAAAATGAAGTGTTCTTTGGAGACCTCATAGTCTCCAAGCCCTCATTAAATTGCCATTTATACAATATGCTTCCTAATCACAAGGGTCACTTTGCTGTGAAGGTGCATCACAAAGGGAAAGCAGTAAATCTCATTGAATATTTCACAGCCCTCTCTGACAATTAAAGTTTTAAATGGCATCTTCTCTGCATAGCCAATAAAAAGAGGATCAGAAGGCAGCTGCAGGGTAGCCCAGATAAAACAAGGCAAAAGCTGTCCCATATTATTTCACATTGAGAGGTAAAACACATGGGAAGCTGACAGACAATCTAAAATTCTATGGAGTTTTGTTGGCTAATAGGAACTAATTGCTAATTACAAATATACTGAATTTCTTTATCATCTAAGCATTCAGAGAATGACAATCCGTTTTTTTTTCTCTCTTTTTGAGCAATGCAGTCTGCTGCTGAGGGTGCCCTCTCTTACTGTGAAAGACCTTCATTGAATTCAGTCTGGACAATCTCTTCCATGGTTCCATTTTCCATTAAACCAGGAACAGGCTTATATAATATTCCCAGCCAATTTTAGAATTTTTCAATCCACTGATCATGTTCACACATTTTTTGCAGGAACATCATAAGCCACATTAGAGTCTCAAAAACTAGAGGGCTGGGTTGTTGGGTTATTTTAAAGTACTTTTGCTCTTTGTATTTCAGATTCTTAAAAATTCCACAGAGAACCATGTCAGTGCAGCTCTGTGTTTCCATGCAGAAACAAGACAGACAGACATTGTATCCGAGAACCTTGTATCCAGATGCTGTTCAAATACTAGCTAATTTTCCTGTCTTCTGTGAAACTTAGAGACATTTTAACTTACAGTTTGAGAAATGGGGAAAAGAGAGTGGAAATTTGGGAAATGGTTCAACAAGGGCACAAAAGGAGTCACTGTGACATGTACGTGGATGAATTTATGAAAGATGCAAAAATCTTAACTTTATTACACAAAACATGGTAAAGCCACAGATGAACTCTTAAGTTGTTAGTGATGACAATCCACCTGTTATTTATTCCAGGTATGGTATTAGTTGTTTCTTATTTAGGGACCATTCATTAAATCCTGGCACTGAATATTATCTTGCTACAACAGTAGTCCGTATGAATTAGTAAAAACAGTTATTTAACAAGTAAGAACTTGAGGAAGTCAAGAAGTTCAAAATTTACTTTTTATTGTAAAACTTTAGAAAAATAAGTGATCAAGTAAGGCAGTTCCAAAATTACCTGCGTGTGCCTAGACAGTCTTAACAGAGCTTAAAAATAAAGATTACTGATTTATGAATAGAAAAGATGTTAAGAGTCATGAAATATTCTACAGAGATCATTGCTGTGTTGGCCCACTTGCAAATTGTGTATCTCCCGTCGTAAACTTGTCTATTTAAGCAAAGCCACGAAATCCTCAAAGCATGTTAAATGTAAAAGGCTAAAATAAAATGTGGTTTTCATCAATTACTTTTAATATTAATGTTGCCTTCCAGATTTTCCTAGCCTTCTTTAAAGTGTTGCTTTATGGCATAATAAGGTACCACTATTTGGGATGGCAAAAAAAAAATAAAATATTTCCCTAACACTACCAAGATTATGAAATAGTCAATAAAGCTACATCATTTTTAAATACAGATAATATTAATGAATCTTGGGTCTCCCATCTGTTACTATTGCAGGAAGCTCCATCATGCATGTGAAGAAGAGGAAGACGCTTTGTTGTGCCACTGACCAGTTACAAGCTTCTCGAGACTTGGATGTTAGAAGAGTGAGTCCTGTAGAAACTTAGAGTTGGCAGAGAACTGGATGCAAGGTAAAAATGAAACACAACTACTTTTTTCATACGGCTTTACCACATATTGCATTTTGTTGGCGTCACAGGCATGATTCATTGCATATAGATGTGCTCCTAGCAGTGATGATTGTAGCCATATTTTTGGAAAAGCAATCAAGCACTTGTATTAAAAATCAAGAAAAAATGTCATGAAGTTCTATTTTTTCATGCAGTCTTCATGACCACAAGCATCTACGACTCTTTAAAACCTTTGAAGGTCCATTTTAGAGTCAACATGCTCTTTTCTTCTCCCTTCCACAAACTTCGAAAAAAGCCTGAAGAAGGAAAAGGGGACAGGTGGAAGAAAAGGAAGCACAAATTCCTATAAAAGATATTCTAGATTTTACTGTCTTGCCTCAAAGGTTTAATGACACATAGTCATGAGTTGTAATACAGTTCTATCTACCTTTGAAACATCAGAGATAGCATAACACATTCCCTTGAACTTACTCTATGTTTCCACAGCACTACCAGGGAATAGGTTGCCCAGAGAAGCTGTGGCTGCCCCATCCCTGGAGGGGTTCAAGGCCAGGCTGGATGGGGCTTGGAGCAACTTGGTCTGGTGGGAGATGTCCCTGCCCAGGGCAGGGGGTTGGGACTGGATGATCTTTAATGTCCCTTCCAACTCAAACCATTCTATGACTATGACATGCTGCAGAGAACAGATGTGTGCTGGATTCCACCTAGAGTGGACCCCGGTGAGGGACAGGGTCTTAAGTGTCATGAAAAATACTTCACTGCAGTCTTCTTTTACATCCATTAAATCTGCAGAGAATGTTGAAAAACACTGTTCCAAAAATCTTGACACAAAACAAGCAAACAAACAAGTGCTCAAACAGGATATTTCTCAGTAGAGATAGAAAGGACTTCTTTTAAAATTATGCTTCATATGGCAAAATTTCACTCATCTGCATACCGTGACTCAGAAAGTCCAGTAGGTCCTCAACTATCAACACTTGCAGAAATACCAGACAAAAGGAATTCAGGAGACAAATTTAAATGTCGTGCTCAAACCACAGTGATTTTGCATTCTGGTTGGACCCTTAATTCTTGAAAAACTTATTACCGCTTCTTGTTGCCAAAAAAACCCACCAAACCCCAGAGAAACTTGGTGAAAATTAGGAAATACAATTTTACTTCATTTTAACCTCAAAATATATAGGCTTCAACTTCAAAGGCATCTGGACTTTTACAATAACCTCTTCATGTGCTTGATTCAGCAGCCTTTGGGTTTTTAAAGCTCAGGGACATATGTCAGAAAAGACTCCCAAGCAGTACTTTTGTTCTTCCTTAGTTGTTCTTGTATAGAATATGGCAAAAGCTTTCTAGCAAGGCCCATCTCCTCTTTGAAGGTGGGAAACCAAAAACAGTTATTTTAACACTGTAGGGTCCTGTGATCTTGTCATATCCCAAGATTTTACTAGTTTATTTTAATAGTTAGGGTTTTTTTTCCCTCTGCACCTCTGAAAAGCAACATCTAGATTTTGCTCTACCTCTCCATTCCCCGGTGGTAGCTCCTATGATAAATTAACTGATCTGAATTTCCTTACCATAGTGGCTAGGACTGTGTTAAATACAGTGTGCAGTCTTGCAGCCCAGCACTTGGGGATCACTGAATCTGCCTTCTTCAAGCGGAAAATAAAGGCTCTCATTGTCATTTGTGTGACATGTAGTTAGCTGAAGTTGCTTCTGTGTGAAAATGTTATCTTTTGGGAATACCCAGGAACAGTTGGAGAGAAAGAGAGGGAAGAATTTCTTTGCAAAATGGTTGATCATTACTGCTTTTGGTTGCCTTTGAGCATTTGCACACGTAATTTGGTAATTAGCAGATTTAATTGCTTTCTGACACCGAGGATTAAGTAGCCTGCCCTGCTCTCCGGTCTCAGAGCCATTAGTGTGCACGTCACCAACGTCAGTTGAGTCCATTTCAGTACTATTTCTCATCTATTTCCCTTTTATAGTGAATAGCCCAGGATGCCTAAGAACAGAGCACACATATCAAGGGTTCCTAAGTCCACCTTTTGTCTCTGCTGTCTACAGTAAATAATTTCAGGGTATTCACACATAGTTCTTTTACTTTGGAAGTTATTATTTACAGTAAACATAATCAACCAACAAAGCTCACAAATTCATCAGTGTCCAATACTTTTTTTTTCTGACAGTGGCTGTAAATAATAATTCCAGAAAGCATGACAAAGTCACATGAGCATAGAATGAGAAAGCAGAATTCAGCTACAGATGCTTTCCACTGGAACAAAATAGCATAGGTAGTGGTTTAATTTAACTCTCAAAAAACCGGTCTGGATTTGCACTAGGGAAAACTGCAAAGGATTTATTATTTCAGTGCATGGTTTGAAGTGGCAAGGACTGTATGAAACTCGGTGGGTAATAAAATTAAAAATGAAGTTTAGTGTAGATTGATATCAAATAGCATCAAACCAAAAGAAGGCTTATCTTCATATGAAAAATGGTGAGTACAGAGCTGACCATTACCCCTCAGCAGTGAGATCACAGGGTGATGCCTCACAGCTTCATAAAAAGCATCAGGTTAGTATTTAGCAATTGTGAAAAAGCAACCAAATGTTAGAAATTGCTAGAAAAGAAAAAGAGAACAAAACATGTTTTAACTACTTCTTCAATACTGTGTGCGTAATATAAGAAGTAAAACTGGACTGTACTGTTCTTACACTTCTCCCTAAGCGTCTTTCTTGGCCATCATGGAGGACAGGACACATAATTAGATGATGCTTTGATTTGCCCCAGTACTTCCCAGTATTTATGAAGCTGTGTTTGAATATTTAGGTTAATTCACATTCAGAATTATTTAAATTAACTTCAAGGAGCAATCAAGAAAAATGTAGGCACAAGTCCCTACGGTTGTTAGTAATGTAATGAAGAAATTCTGAAACTCATTTTTAAACAGCCAGTAGAAATTATGGCCCTGTGCATGTTGTCTGATTAATGTTACTTTGACCTTAAGTTCATAAATCCATCTCCAAACCAGTCAAACTTACAGTATAACACAACTCTTTTTCTGGTTTACACTTTTGAACAGATGAGTTCAGGTGTATTCACTATCTGACTGATCCTTGTGACCATCCATGTTGACCCATCTGTTGGAGAACTTTCACTGAATTTCACTGAATTTTTAGAGTTGGAAGGGACCATAGAGATCATCTAGTCCAACTCCCCTGCTGAAGTAGGATTGCCTAGAGCATGTTAGAGCATGTTACTCAGGACTGTATCCAGGCTGGTCTTGAAAATCTCCAGAGAAGGGGACTCCACAACCTCCCTGGGCAGCCTCTTCCAGGGCTCTGCCACCCTCACCGTGAAGAAGTTTTTCCTCATATTTGAGTGGAACCTCCCATGTTCCAACTTATACCCATTGCACCTCATCCTCTCACTGGCAACCACTGAAAAGAGTCTGGCTCCATCCTCCTTCAACGCACCCTTTAGGTACTTGTCAGCATTGATAAGGTCTCCCCTCAGCCTTCTCTTCTCCAGGCTCAAGAGTCCCAGCTCTCTCAGCCTTTCCTCATCAGGGAGATGCTCCAATCCCTCCATCATCTTCGTTGCTCTTTGCTGGACTCTTTCCAGTAGTTCCCTGTCCCTCTTGAACTGGGGAGCCCAGCACTGGACGCAGTATATTCCAGTGGTGGCCTCCCCAGTGCAGAGCAGAGGGGAAGAATGACTTCCCTCCAGCTCCTGGCCACGCTCTTCCCTACGCAGCCCAGGATTCCGTTGGCCCTCTTGGCCACAAGAGCACACTGCTTGCTCATTGTCATTGTGCTGTCGGAAACTAACATGTTTGCATGTCAGAACTTTCAGCTCTGTCCAATGTTGCCCTCACTATGGGAACCACACCATGTGGCCACCATTCCACCAGTCAAGGTGGAGGCTGCTGGCTAGTTTGCCTATTGTTTTCCACAAATTTGCATTTTGACAGTTCTTTACGTATGTCCAGGCTCTCTTAAATTTAAGCCAGTTTTCAAGCTAATATTGCAGCCAAAATAATTGGATTATACAGACTTCTGTGCGAGCTTGACTGTGGGTTAACATGATAGCAAGGGCACTTTCTTTACAACCAGCAGCAAGATTGCTTTTACATTGCCATGCTCATGCTTTAAACCTTAAATATAAAACTGGAATTATGTCCCAAAGAAGCACTCCATTTTTAATAGAGATATTATGAATATGGAAATTTTCTCTTTCATTTTAGACACTGTCAAAGGCAGGTAGTAGCCATGACAGATAAATGGTCTGAGGGTATTCTTGTCTTTGAAATATTAAGACACGCTCCTCCTCTCTCCCACCCACCCACCCACGTACAATTGTCTCTAGGAGGGTAGAATAGCAACACTGGAAGAAAAATACCATGCGGGGCATTAGGAGATTCATCTGGTGTTAGTAAACAATAGGTTGTTTTGTTCCTAAGTATTTCATACACTAACATGTTTAAGGATGTTGATTTTGTCAATTATATTTTGTCTTTGATATTAGCAACCATTTTTGTTTTGCTCTCAAAGTTTATAATAGCATAAGAACTCAAAGATAAAATTTCAGCCTCTTATGTGCAACTGGGTGCATAATTCCTTCATTATTTTTCTGATTATTATTATCCTATTAGCTTCTTCACCTTGAGATAATATGAAATTTCAGTGCTATGGGAAATCGATGGGGCAAAAATTTCTCATGCTGCCACAAACAATTACTGTTGATTTAGGTACAAAGACTAAATATCTGATAGATATTATGGATAAAGAGATTAAAGGAATGAAAATTCATCTGTTATGGGATCTCTGCTCAGCTGTTTGTAAAAGTGGGTGTGGTCTGTAGGGAAGAAAAGAGCTTGCTTGTTGTGTGCGTGTAACCGGAATAAAACTTAATTTCAGAATAATTAGCTGTCACCCTGCATCTGATAGTGGCTGAAGACTTTACACTTGACCAAAGCTTTATATTATCTTCCACTTCAGTGTTTATTGCCTGATTGTACACGTACACGTGAGTGTGTGCCTCTGTACCTCAAATCCTTCCATTAATTTGATCTTGTAACTCTTGTCACCTACTGACATGAGGCATCATATGCTGCAAATAATACCCAGATTCTGATCAGGAAGATAACCAGCCCTTTTGCCTGAGGAGAGAAGATAAGAGGGAAGGAAACTTCTTGATTGGGCTCTTTTTCCAGTGTCCCTCAAGGAAACTATATAATTATACTAAACAATGTGAGAGTTAAGGAGGGTGAGGGTTGTAAGGTGGATAAAATTGCATTTGGGAATTAATTTTGGAGATAGAATCATAGAATTGCATATGTGCAGAGATGCTTCTGTCAGCTTTTTTTTTTGTTTGTTTTATCAGAATAAATTCTCTGAGGATCTTACATTTTCTGAGACTTCTGGTTTATATTTAGTTGAGAAAAATAAGATTGAATGGCATTTCAAATGCCACTTTCAGACTGTATGTTTCCTACAGACTCTAAAAGTGTCAGGATAGCTGGAATAAATTTGAGTGACACTGGAGAATAAAAATTAAGTTTCTGACTAAAGGTTTTTGGGACCCCTTCATGGCTAGAAGAGGATTATGTCAGGAAATCTCTGTCACAAATACATTGCCTACCTGCAAACTCCAAATTGAAATTGGACTTAAATAAACATATTACTTAATAAAATTTAACTCAGGCTAGCCAGGAAGGACAGGAGCATCCTTTCAAAAAGGACTTCTTTTGGGTTTCATGGCAACTGCTGTCCATAATCCACTATTGCCAGTGTTCCATTCTGAGTCTGCTGATTACTCACCTATGAATTGTTACAGACAGGAGCAATTTAGACAAAACAGCATTACACACAAAAAAAGAAGATAACCCCGTAAAAGATATTCAAGACTAGGCCAGAATCTCAGCAGACTGGAGGTGTGGTGTGAAAAGTGATGAGAGTTGGTAAATCCAGGAATTAATATATGAATTAATATATATACTCAAAATCTTTGCTTTGATTACAATCACTGCTCAAACTCATATTTTGACATAATTGTGCATAATGAAAGTAGACAAAGTTAACAGCTTTTAAAAATTATTTTAGGTAGATTTTGAGGAATAATAGAAAATAATAGAAAGAGTCCTGGGCAGTTCTGATTGAAAAAAAAAATAAAAAAAAGTGCCTCCGATATTTAGGATTGCTTTGTTTTTGCAGTTAATGAAGCCCTTAATCTCATGTCAGAAAAGAGTTTATCACGGAAGCAAATCAAAGAAGGAAAATAATGACAAGGAAACAGTGGAACAAAACTAACAGTGAATATTAAGTCTCTGTGGACAAAAAAAGTCAGAGAAATTTAAAGATGCTGTTTGTTCTGCTTTCTTTGAATGAGACAGAGATAAGAAGGATTACAGGAAAATAAGAATTTTTGCCAGTTTAGCTGTAGAAACATTATTTATTTGGATCTTACTGATCGGTCTCTACCATCTGCAAATTTGGGTTGGCTACCTAGTGCAAAAGAGCCTTCTCAAAGGTGACCAGTTTACTCCAGTTGGATTGATATTCTGATTTCTTTCAATCTCTTATTCTGGAAAGCCAAAGATGTGAAAGAAAGGTAAGGAAGAAAATCTGGGAGGAACGGGGAGGGGTTGTCATCTTTCTTAGCTTTCCAGTACTCTGTTATATTTGTATAACTTTGCAATTGTTTTTTGTTGTTTTTTTCTTCCTTTAATTTAACATCTCTTTTTATTTGGCAGTTTATTCCCTAATTACTATAAGACCGTTCTCTAGATATTATAATGCATTTGAAAAAACACAAAAGAAAGTGATTCAACTGGTGGAGACACATCAGAAAAAAAATTGTCTCCCAAGACGCACTTCATCCTGCTTCAGCTAAACTACTTTGTTGTCATGCTTTCTTTCAAGTTTCCCAGCTTGATTTCAGCACCCAGCATAAATAGGTAACCTCAGCATATTCTTGGAAGTTAAGCAATGAATTACAGTTTCCTTTTATCATTTTAGCAGCATATGCTGCCTTTAAGCCACCAGGAACTCAAGGGGCAAACGAGACTGTTGGGGATTTCCCCCCTACAGGAGAATTCAGGCACCCCTGAGTGGGGCACAGTGAGAGGCACAGCTGAGTCTGGGCTCAGGAATGACAGAGATGGGAGGGAATATTCTCATAATATGTGCTCTTTATAAAGTTCCACCTTCCAGAGAGCCTCTAGATGGCTATAAACCTGGTCTGGTGGGAGGTGTCCCTGCCCATGGCAGGGGGTTTGGAACTCGGTGATCTTTAGGGTCCCTTCCAACTCTAACCATTCCATGATTCTAATCTACCATAAAATTATAGAAAACCTTTGGTCTATTCTAATGTATGAAGTGGCTCCTGAATTTCTCCAGAATATGAACAACATAAATATAATCTGATTTTTCTTGACATTCTATGTTTTAACATCATTCAGGTGTCAGGGATAAAAAGAATAGACAAAGTTCAGGATCTGTGTCTGTCCAGTTCTTTTGATTTCTACTCATAATTTTGCTACCGTGAACGTGACAACAGTGAATTTTCTTTACTGACATTAAACATTCTCTTTTTCTGATGAGCACAAGTTCCTTCTTTTGCATTCTTATATTTTGATACTTCGACTGGCCACATTATTAAATACCTGCTCACATGTTTTGAGAACACTGTGCTTCCTTCTTGCAAATCACAGGGAGCACTAAAGCTTTAAGCTGTCACCTAAGAAGCTCTCAAATGGGTTTTTAATCAGGGTAATTGCCAGCACACAGAAGCAGTCAGAAGAATTGCGGTGCCAAAGTGCTTTAAAATGGAGAGAGTGGGAAAATTGTCAGCCAGGAATTTGGCTGTAAAGGTTTCTTAACTGATGTGCTTGTTCAAATATGCAGGACTCGATCCACCAAACGCAAAGTTGCACCAAATGTAATCATTAAACACTTCAGGGGGGGTGGGAGGGGAGAAGAGAAAAAGTATGAAACAGCTCCTCTGAGTAAGTGTTTAATCTCAGTTACCTGCATTTTAGGTCCTGTTAAAAGATTAATTGTAGTATTTCCCCTGTTACATGATAAATTGGAAAATGGAAAAATCAACAGATTACTGATATTTTTTTCTCTTGCTAATCCATTTGTCTGACCTTCCTAGTACACAAATAGCAGTATTTTTCCCCAGCAGCCAGGATTCAAAAGTGGATTAGACACAAAGCACCGGAGTTAAGAACCCAAAGCATCAAACAGAGCATTTATCAACTAAACATCCCTGTGTCCTTGCCCCTCACAGAATGTGAGTCAGCTCATTACATGTCTCAGACATGAACGCAGAGCGTATGCCTTACTCAAGATCAACAGTGTGACCTGTGAAAAACAATGACATTAATAAGGAAGCCAAAGGCAGAGGGTTTTTTTATATTTTCCAGTGAAATATCAAGCTGCAATTCACATCAGGATTAATACAGGGTTATGATCATCTGTCTCAGCAGCCACCAAATCTCTGATCAGTTTTCTCTGATAAGTAGCTGGCTGTCTCGAGAGATGAGCAAAGCTGGAGCAGCAGAGCATTTGCAGTTGTGTTTCTATCAGATATTTGATATGCAACACAAAATCATGGTAAAGGGATTGTATTAATATCCATGACAATTTGCTTTTCTCATTGTCTGCATACCCACGCTGCAGATGCGAGTAAGGACAAGATGGCATTCCTGCAGCAAAGGGATCAAACCATTCCAATTATTTAAACAGTACCCTAATTCCTGTTGTATATTTGAATGTTTCTCCTCCGGCAGGTACCTACATATTTTGGGGACTACATCTGCTCTTCAGAAGAAGAGCTTTTTTGCCTCTGACAATGGTGAGCTCTTAGCTTTCCTCCCATTGGCAAATCCAAAGGCAAGGACATGTCACAGCTATCTGTTCTCAATGAGAGGTAGTTCATGAAGAGCAGAGAAGGACATTTAGCAGCTAGGTTAGGACTCCTGCCAAATCATTTTGTTACATCTCTGAAGTTAAGTATTTCTCTCTGTCACTGCATCACAGTTTACTGAGAGTAGGAGAATCAAGGGGAGAAATACACAAAAGTAAAGGGTCTCCCTGCTCCGTGGGCTTCCACTGCGTGGGTGATGACAATTTTGCAATGATACCTGGTATCATATTTAAGGTGTAAGCTGTCTGTGTAAAGGACATCATTTTTCAGAGTTTCTGCAACATCAGTGCAAGTTAATCGATGAAAGCAACAAGAGCTGAAGAGCTAAGACATTCAAAAGGCGTAAAGAACCCAGGACTAGTTGGTGTCTGAACTAAAACCTAATGTACATCTCTTATTTTTAGAAAGTTTCTTTAAAAGAAGATTTTCTTTGAGAAGATCTTATTTATTTGTTTCTTTATATGCTGCATTGCTTGAGGACACACACACGAAGACTTCACAAAATTCCCTGATGTCAGTGGTACTGCACTGCCCTGAGACTCGTGTAGCCGGAGGCAGAGTTCGACACTAATAGGCTGGATGAGAAACATGAATGTTTTCACTCGGAACCGCACTGCTGAAGGTGTTGAGATCTTCTGGAATCCATACTATATCCTAACACTCTATAATGGCTGTGTCAGAGGTGCACACGTCTTCTAGTGTCATCACAGATGATCCTGGCATTAGCAGCTCGCCAGTAATGCCAATATGAGGAGAAACACAAAGCAGATGAGCAGAGGTTCGCAGACTAGATCTGCAGATGCAGAGTGTCACCACTGGCCTTCACATTATGCCTGAGCGAGCTGTTCAAGCAATTTGATTAAACCCTTGGGTACGTTCAGAAGAATTAGAGCAATCCGTTCCATGTCTCCATTGCACTCACAAGTTATGCAGTCATTTTAGGTAACATTTGCCTCTGCGATCATTTACGAGGTGAGGTCAATGAGAGAGAGATGGGTCAAAAGCACTTGTAACATTAGTAAATTAACAAAAGCCTCCTTTTTCACCTGCATTTGGGCACTATGTAGCAATAACAAATTTGCCCGATTTCCAATGTTTGAGCTAACTAGCACAATTTATAGATAAGATTGCTGCAGCGGAATCTGGGATCTTTTGAAATGGAAAATGCCCTATCCCAAGGGAATCAAATACATTCTTCAAAAACACCCAAGCTAAATTAGCACCTCTGCCACAGATAATCTCCGAAAAAGCGAGCACACTGGTAGAGGCAAGTATGGCTTTTTAACTCTTATGTGTGGGTAGAACCGGCTCGTGGTTTGGGCAAGAGGGAAAGTATTTGTGAAAGTATGAAGAGACATATTCAGATTGCTTAGTCCGGCTTGATAAGCGGGGCAAAATGCAAGCTTCCTCTTCCTTCGTGCCTCCCAACAAAGGGTGCATTTTAACATCTCAACTGCAGAAGAAATGTTTTTTTTTTTTTGGCAGACTTGTTCCATTTTCTTGTCTGAGCCAGCTGGCTCCAGTGCCCGCATGGACTGGACAGTATGAACAGCCAGTCCTTCCATATCTTATTTTCCCAGGAGATTTTCTGTCCCTAGAGAGTCTCCAGGATGGATTTATTCCGCTAGAATTCTATCTCATGTATACTGCAAAACAACATAGGAGGAAAATAGCCCTATGATAATGGAGCTGCATAACTCAGGCTTTGAATGCCTGTTCAGCCAAGCTGTGGTTCTCGGTCTAATTCACACAGTCTACAGAATGCTGACTTAACACCTGGTGATGAAAAAATATTCTCCATATCTGGCAGTTCTCCACCTACCTCTGTAGGACATTAATGACAGAACAATAATCCTGCTCCTGGTGCTATGGGGACAGTATTTTTGAGGATCACCCCAGACATGAAGAGGTTTCTGTCCCACTGCATGGACCAGACTGATCGGAGTAGTTTTTTATTAGCTGCTCTTTGTGGAAGGTTGATGATAGAGAAACTCAACACTTTTTCTTTCCTGACTATATGTGTTCTGTCTTTGGCTATAAAATTCAATAGTTTCCCGATCTAGGAATGCATTTCCCCTTGCCTTTTTCCTCTCTTTGCATTACAAATCTCTCAGTATACAACACTGTACTATTCTGGGTAGACCATTGTGGGCATTTATCAACCCCCTGGCAGTTTTACAAGTAACCATTGGCTGAAAGACACTTAATGCATAATAAAGAAAAACACAGAAATTGCAATTTTATTGTCTTTGTGAGGCCAAATAAAGTTTCACAACAGCCTCAGCACACAATCTGTGCTAAGGAAGTCAATACACACTATAATTTGCCCAGGGCATCCCAAAATAAACATGCAATTGTTAAAGCTGGTAATAGCTGAGCTCTAAAATCAGAAACTTCCTCTTGCATGGCAGGGGAAGCCTGAATATCGCAGCATTTATTCAACCTTTCCACTAAGCTTCATCACTTAGCAGCTTGAGCTTGGTAGGAAGCTGATGCTGTACATTTACATCTGAATTAAGAATCAGAGCAGGGAAATACATGTACATGAAGGAAAGACCTCATTTGGAGACTGGAAGCTTATATTTTAGTCTTGTATGGCTCTATGTCTGATTGATTGTTCTGATCAAAGTCCTCGCAGTAGCAGACCCCTTGATGATGTTTGACTTGACGTGGCAACCACAGGTCTGTGCTCCTCTTGCCAAGTTTTTTCTGTGGTCTGGAATGCAAGCAAGCTGGCCAGGACCTCCTTAAGAAAAAGGAATAACTCTTTGGTATGCAGAGATTGAAAATATCATCCGTCCCACTTCTACATGTCCAAGTGGCTGTAAAAATGCAGGATATTGCAGAGTCTCCTGAAATTAGAACATTTGGTATTCTATAGCTAAGCTTCCTGATATTAAGGTAAATCTCTCCATGATTATTACTTTCCTTAATGTTTAGTTCATGAAATATTTACCCTGTTAGGAAGAGACTGGAAATACAGAATAAGAACCATGGGCAAGTAGAGAAACTAAAAAAATTATTTCATTATTTTTAGTTTGTTTGTTTGGTTGGTTGGTTGGTTTTTAATGTGGCTCTACAGTCTTTGTAGGATCATAGAGCATCCACTACTAATGCGATTGTACAGTGTACCCACACAGGAAGCTCCTTATCCTGGTCTCTTGAAACCATCAGCTTTTCTCTTTCTTTTTACTGCCCTGCCTTTCCCTTCTCCCCTCTCACACTTCTATTCCCCAGGGGAGGAAAAAACCACTGCTGCAGTTTTCCAAACTGATTGCAATCACTGTATCACCTCAGATAAGTTACTAGAAGCAGGTGAAAAGAGAAGTGCTGTAAAATGACTTGCTCATATATGGCAAAATAAAACTTGTTAGTGGGATGTACACTTAGAGATAACTCTGGAGGGTTTTTCCCGCCTGTTCTCTTTCCACTCTCACACTCTCAAATGTGTATCAACATGCTTTCAGGACTCTTACTCTTCTCTCCCACAATGTTAGAAGAAAGATGAAATGTTCTTGGACAAGGGCTCTAGCCCTGGTGTGCGTTGTCCCCTTCTGTGTCCCTGACAGCTGGAGATAAAAAAAAGATCAAAACAAAAGGGCTGAGTAAATGCTCTTCTGTGTCTCAGTCCTGTCAGGAGTAGTTTCCTCAGCATCTCCAGTAACAGCAAAATCAACTCTTTGGCATGGCATTTTGGAGAAGGTCCCTTCTTCTTCATTGCTTTATGAATTCTGGCTTACTGAGCAATGAAAGTAAACACTTCTAAGACACCCAGATTATCTCTTTCCTGGGCTCCAAAAATTAACAAAATGGTCAACTAAATCTCCTAATTAATTCAGAACTTCTCTCTTAAGTGAAGCAGATAAAATGAGTTGTGTAGACGTGATATTCTCTTCTCAATTTAAAATTAATTGTTTAAAAATTTCAACAATTTCCATGCTGACTTTAGGAACATATAGACGTGATAGATGAGGAGCTAGAATAATTTGAATGAGCACTAGCTAAGAAAGACAAAGTCAGGATTAGCTGTTATAAAACTCAGTGCTTCCTCTATTTTAGATTTATAAGAAAGAAACAGGAGAAAAAAAAATGTGAACTTTGTAGAAAGCTTGTTAGAAACTTTAGCTTCAATATAGAGAAGACATTTATAGGGTATTTGGGAAGCTGGCATTTTATAAACTTGGTTTGGTTTTGCTAATCTATTATTTTAATAATCTAATTTTCTTATTTCTCAGCCATAACTTTAGTAGAGATTATTTTGCCCCAATTGGAATTTCTTTTTACTTCTTTTTTTTTTTTTTTTTATTAAAATAACATTAAATCTGGTAACACAGGAAGAAACATAAATTGAGACTAGCTCCAATTTTCAAATTAAATGAAAAAGCAATTTTTTGAATTATTAACTTTCATTGCATTTATTAATGATTCTTAGTAATTCTCAGTATTTAGTCATTTACAATGGTATCCTTCAGTAGTTAGTATCTATTATTGAGATTTTTATCCCATAAACACACATGCTTGTATTTCTCTGTGCTGCAGCTTAGATCCTCTAGATTTCTGATTTTTGTAGCTGTGTCTTTAAGCACGTCGTGTACTTGAAAACACAGCAGCTCTTTCCTAGCTTACACAAGAGCATTCCAGAGATATTCAAAGCACAGGTTGACAGAAACACGAGAACAAATAAGAAATTGAAAATTAATGTGCTTTTCGTGGGCGTGGTTTCCAAAATATTTTTCTACAAAAAATCCACAGCATTATGGGGTTTTTTTGCAAAGATACCTTAAAAAGAGTTGTATTATCTTAACATCATCTTAAAACATTATATAAATACACAATCTGTACTAGATCTCCTGTACCATTACCTATGGTTTTGTGTTCAAATGGTGTTTGGCCTGTTGGAATATGTCTTCTACAACTCCTTGAAAGGAGGGTACAGCGAGAGGGGGTCCCTCTTCTCCCAAGGAGCAGGCAAGAGAACAAGAGGAAACAGCCTCAAGTTGTGCCAGGGGAGGTTTAGGACAGACATTAGGAAAAATTTCTTCACCAAAAGGGTTATCAAGCACTGGAACAGGCTGCCCAGGGTAGTGGGAATCGCCATCCCTGAAGGTATTTAAAAAATGGGTAGACATGGGGCTTAGGGGACACGGGACGTGGTTTAGTGGTAGCTTGGCAGTGCTGGTTAAACAGTTGGACTTGACGATCTTAAAGGTCTCTTCCAACTAAAACCATTCTATGATTCTATGATTCTAATAGAATTCTATGATTCTAATAGAGTCATGACGGAGAATGAGGACACCTGCTGTTTAATTACAGCGGAAGAGGATAAAATCATGGCTATCCAAATGTAACATAGGCTGGGGTAAATGGTGGGCTGAGTGGACCTTTACTTCCTTTACCTCACCAGTTTATTGATTTTATCTATCATCTTACCTACTGCTGGTCCGAACACCGATTTTTCATCCCTAAGACAGAGGCTTGGATGTGATCTTCCTTACAAATAGCAGAGTTCTGAAATTTCTTTTTTCTTGCTATCACCTTGGAGACAGTTTGTGCCTAATGAAAATGTATTGTAGGCCTTAATGTAGTAATCACTATCAGAGAGTTGCACATTTTTAATCATTGAAAGATGTCTTTTAAATATTATCTGTCCTCTATGAATATTTCATGCTCATTAAATATTCCTCGGAAAAGTAAAAATAACACATTTGTTAAAGGATTTTAGGATTTTGACAGTGGTAATATCACCAGAATGTTTTTCACTTCTCCTAGAATTAGTAATACAACCTCTTTCTACAGACCCACCTTACCCCTAAGTATTAGAAAGATACATTCCCGAAGATGGAAAACAAACTATCTGCAAAAGGTCAGAGGAGGCAGAATCAGACGTAAAGCCACAGAGGAGAACCATTGGAAATGTTTCTATCCTCTTTCTTCTATAGGGGAATCCTGTTGTGAAATTTTACGCTAAGAAAATATATTCTGCATTCCAAAGAGTTATAATGCCTAAACAAAACAACCCCCCGATTTCATATTGCAGAATATTTGAAAAATGAGATAAAGGAACAGAACACGGTGGTCAAAATCATGTTGAGTATTCCATTAATTCCATTCTCTTCCCCTTCCCTCATCCCGCCACACATATATATGTATGTAGATCTGCAGACACACGCACTTAACTTAACCTGGGTAGTTTCATTTACCTATATAAAGTTATCCTAACATAATCCTCTATTTAACAATTGCTGTGTAAATCTGATTTATACATATTTTTAGGCCTGTTAACTTTTGTCAACAATCTAGCCCAGATCTCCCCAGTATAACTGTCATACAAAAAATATTTTTATTCTGCCATTATAAACTGTATTGCCCTTGTATTCAGATGCTATGACAAAAGGGCTTCCGTTTTAATTTAACTAAAACTTTTTATTATTTTGTGCGAGGCTTACGTGATCTCTGTTCATTCCTCTCTAATGATAATAGCCAAAAGACAGTAGTTCTTCCATTGTCTGTTCAGTTACTGAGATCTTTTTGCTGAATTATTCATCTGCCCCCTACTATTAAAATTGCTTTCTCATGATAGATTTCCATCCCGAGCAGAGTAGCAATGTTAAGAATTTCTTAGGTGTTCTATCAGTCAAGGATTTCAGGCACCAATACAGATTAGGCTTGGATCTGCTGGAGACAGTTCCGAAGAGAAAGATCTGGGGGTCCTGGTAGACAGCACAATGACAATGAGCAAGCAGTGTGCTCTTGTGGCCAGGAAGGCCAACAGAATCCTGGGCTGCGTAGGGAAGAGTGTGGCCAGGAGGTCGAGGGAAGTCATTCTCCCCCTCTACTCTGCACTGGGGAGGCCACAACTGGAATATACTGCGTCCAGTTCTGGGCTCCCCAATTCAAGAGGAACTGCTGGAAAGAGTCCAGCAAAGGGCAATAAAGATGATGGAGGGATTGGAGCATCTCCCTGATGAAGAAAGACTGAGAGAGCTGGGACTCTTTAGTCTGGAGAAGAGAAGGCTGAGGGGAGACCTTATCAATGCCTATAAGTATCTAAAGGGTGGGTTGAAGGAGGAGGGAGCCAGACTCTTTTCAGTGGTTCCCAGTGACAGGACGAGGGGCAACGGGCATAAGTTGGAACATGGGAGGTTCCACTCCAATCTGAGGAAGAACTTCTTTGGGGTGAGGGTGGCAGAGCCCTGGAAGAGGCTGCCCAGGGAGGGTGTGGAGTCCCCTTCTTTGGAGATTTTCAAGCCCCCCCTGGATGCCATCCTGAGTAACATGCTCTAGCTCTGGGCAATCCTGCTTCAGCAGGGGAGTTGGACTAGATGATCTCTATGGTCCCTTCCAACTCTAAAAATTCAGTGAAATTTTCTCTGTGTAGAGTCTTGAAGAAACTGTAACAGGCATTAATACTCAAAGTCGTTAGCTGTGTGTCTTGGGTGTGCAAATGCAGCAAAGCTGCTAGTCCTCTCCTAACCTTCCCTGCGAGGTCTGTAATGAGAGTTAACACTTGGGTATATTAGTGAAATCTGGGAAATTATGTTTACCACCACAACGCAGGAAATGTATAGTTAAATGTCAGTTATTAGTATGGTCATTAACCTCCTTTGCAACATCGAAAATGGCATGTATCACCTCAGGAGAAGGCTAATTAAGCTATAGGACTTCATTTATATTCTCAAATAGCTTGCACTGTATGAAGGTCCCTTATGCATAATCCATTCTGAGTAAAAATGCTACAGGAAAACAAGAGTGAGGTGGAGACAGGCCTGGAGAAACAACGGGGCCATGGATTCAAGGCACGTACATTATTCAGACTTTTCTCTGATACTGGTTTCAGTGGAGAATTGAATTAAATGTTTCTGAGTTTTCATAGTTGAGATATGACATAGAGTTCTTCCTGCGTGGGGAGGTGAGAGTGTTTTGTCAGAAGGGTAAACAATCGGTATGAGTGGGGTATAGAAGTACTACAATGAAGTGAATACCTGCATGAGCCTGTCTTCCTTACAACTTGACACAGAACAGGCTGAGACCACAGAAGGTCTTTCGTTGTTTTATTTTTTTAAGGAACCTTTTATCACTCACATGTCTGGAAATCATGGCTCTGTTTGCTCTGCGTGAATGAACCTATGAGTAGTTGTGGCTCATAACTTTATAGTTTTTAGAAGAAAAGGCAGTCTAACTGTTTTACATTAAGAAAACCACTGAATTTTTAAAGGAGCTGTAGAAGTGATTGAGTTTTTGATAAGATGTGGGCATAATTTGAGCTAAACCCTATGTGAAAGCGTTTGAAGCAATACCCAAACTAGAATCAAGAGTTGAGAATATGCAGATTTATTTATAATAGCAAGAAGCAAATAACCCATGGGATCCTATTCTGAAAGACAAATAATTGCACTCATTGGGATGGACATATATGTATAGAGGTGTGTACATGTGTGTATGTGTATGATATATATGCTTGGTTTGGGTGGAATACTTACCTAATTCAGATTTTCCTCCTTGTGAGCTACTTTATTCACAGAATCACAGAATCTCCATGGTTGGAAGAGACCTCTGAGATCATCAAGTCCAACCACATAAAAAAACCAAAAAAACCCCCCAAAAAAAAACAAAACAAAAAACAAAACACACCAAAAAACCCCACCCACCAACCCAACCCCACACCAAAACCAACACCACACACAACACCACATCACACCTGCCCACAACCCAACAATCTTGGGCATTAGAGCATGCCCTGAAATGCCACATGTACACGTTTCTTAAATCCCTCCAGGGATGGTGACTCCACCACCTCCCTGGGCAGGCTGTTCCAGTGCCTGACCACCCTCTCAGGAAAGTAATTCCTCCTAATATCTAATCTAAACCTCCCCTGCCCCAACTTCACACCATTTCCTCTGCTCCTGTCATGATTCCCTTGGGAGAAGAGGCCAACCCTCACCTCTCTCCACCCTCCTTTCAGGGAGTTGTAGAGGGCAATGAGGTCTCCCCTCAACCTCCTCTTCTCCAAACTAAACATGCCCAGTTCCCTCAACCTCTCCTCACAGGACTTTTTCTCTAGAGCCCTGTTCATTAATAGCCAATACACTAAGCCTGGTGCATTGTGCCCATCTTGTAGCTGAGTTGGTCAGTTCTCTGCATGAGTGTTGTTGTATGAAGATCTTGATCTTTTGTCAGTTAATCTGTTGAGGAGAATCCCAGCTTTGCATCTCCTGACATCTTTGTCCTTTATATGTTGAGTTCCATGTACTTTCACTTTTCTTCCTATAGATTTTAATTTAGTTTAGTCTCACACAGTAAGCTCTATTACGTTGTTTCTTCATGTTTTGATTGTGCTGAAGCCACTGTCTTCTCTACCAGACTGCTACTTTCCTAGAAACTTAGCTACTAATTACTTTTCATACATTTGCTTCCATTGCTCTCATTAGTGATTGAGAACAAAATCTGTCTTCCTTGAAAAATGCATAACTACTTAGTTGGCATTAGTTAAGGGTCAAATTAATGGAATTACACCAATTCTTTGTTAAAATACTAGTTCTTTTGGCATTAGAAGGATTTAAATCTATGCTTGCTGAGTTTAGGGTCTCACTCCTGTAAATGAGCCCACTGGAGTAGCGGCTGGGATCATTTTATTATTGTGCTGTAAATTTAGCAGATGAAGAAATAGTTAATCACACAGGAATGCAGATCCAGCACTTTTCATCAGAACTAAAATGACCTCAACTAGTTTCTCTCACCTACCAAGAACTGGTCTCCAGTACCTAGCAAGTATCTCCTACGGGGCACGTCCAGTTGCAGTGACTTTCAGTGTTGACGCGATGTGAAATCAGAACAATTCTCTTCCAAGAAAAGAAGCTGAATAATGTTAATGCCCATTCAGGAGTGTACTGTTCTCTTGGACTAGGTTAGAGAGAAAAGTTGTTAGACCATTGATGCTTCAAGGCAATGTGTAAATTTTTCAGTTAATACCTTGATTCAGCTAGAGAGAGAGGTTTGAAGCATCACACTGAGGGTGAGGGGGGAAAGGAGGGCTTTACCCTCAAGCAGGAGGGTCCTGCCATTTGAGAAAATAATGCAGTCTGGGGATAACTAAGAGAAATGAGGGGGGAAAAAGTAAAGGAAAAGGATATAAATGAACTCTAAAACTCAGTAAGTTTCCTGTGTTTTGAAATAAGCTTTCAAGTGGTTGCAAATACAAGTCTAGGCTGGGAATTCTTTCATTGCTGCCACCTCTGCCTTCCTAATAAAGCTACCAATTTTCCATGGGAGAAAGATAACCCTCCTTAGAAGCAGCTGGAACTGTGGATGAAAATGAGTGTTTTCTGACATATTCTGAGATGAAAGCAGCTGTTGGCGATACGTAGTTATGGGTTACAAATAAGTAACTCTCAGTGAGGAGATCTGTACTAGCTAGTGATTTGGTGCAGTAGCAGTAAATCAGTAGAGAAAATGGAGGGTGTTGAGGCCCCTGCACCAACATTATGGGCAGTTTAGAAATCTTACCTGGGGCTGGAGCTATTCTTTTCTGGATCAGTCACCCTCGGTTGAAACTCTCTAAAAGACCAGTCTTTGGTTGTGGCCCTGCTGAGCTTGGGAAGGGCTGGAGAATGTTTGGTGCATACTCAGTCCAGAGATTCTGGTTTAACGCCCTCCCAAAGGAATCTATTTAATGTGTATCAGAATTTCTCCGCAAAGTGAACCAGGACAAGGCAAATAGGGTTAAGGGAGGGTTTTACTTCGAAAGCATGCTGTCACTGCACACTAAGGCGCTTTCCCTTCTGGCTCTGAGTATAAAACTTGTGACAGTTTGTTGAAGGAACGACTGTAAGAAGGGGCTGGTAATGGCAAACAAATCTTACACGATTGTTTTCTCCTTTTGACAATGTTTTTCCGGCTTTTGTGCTATTGCTGACATAAGGGAAAATGAATTGCAAGCTGACTGCGTGAATAACACATAAAAGAAACCCACTCCAAGTTTTTCTCTTCTGGAGAAGACTAAGAGCATTACTTGGTGCTGTTTGGATGCCCATACCACATAGGCAGGATCAATAATGTGGATAATTATTTTAATATTGAGCCATAAAATATTAACTCGAGGAGCAATTCTGTTGGGATAGATTTCCAAATCCTTTTGCTGCTGCCTTTTTCAAAGAATTATATTCTATTTCAGTTCATCTGCAATTTCACACATAACTGCTGTAAGTAAATGAGCTGTAACATGCCTTCTTTCCCATTATGTGTCTCCAGAGACATTTCTGTTATCAGAAAGTTTCTCTCTACTATTACCCCTACCATAAGGAAAAAGAAGAAAAAAAAAGTGAATTTCATTTGGTCACAGTAGTTTCTTCTGAGAAAACTAATATTTTTTTCATTTGGATTGGAAATAAAGCATGTATCTTCAATTATTAGTAATAGTTCGTCGTATAGAATTTATATCTGTATATAGATAGCACCAAAGACACAGAAATGCTCTTCCAGCATGAAAAGGTCCTTATCCCAAATTACTCCTAGAGGCTTCTGGGCGAAAAAAATATAGCCACCTGGAGCCATATTTTAGGCCATTTCGTTTTGTCCTTCAGCTTCCTCATGTTGGTCATACTTCAATTCTCTGATTAAAAGATTGCATTAGCAAATTGAGCTAAAGGCTTGTTATTAACTCCCATTGTTCTATCATGGTTCTAGTATAGAAGAGGCAATCAGATGAGCATTGTGTTTATTAATCAGAATGCTATAGATTTCCTAAATACTTCTGAAAGATAAGAAAGCTTGTTTTAACTTCTTGCAAAGCTTAAAACTTCTCTGCTGAAAGGAACGGGTAGTCTTTCAAAATACTGCCCAAGGGAGTGGATGGATAGAGGGTGAGATGCCTCATGACCGGCTGGCACCACCGCACTCCCTGGTGACCTCACGCTGCTGGTGCTCTTCTCTCACCACAGGAGAGCGGGGAGGGAGGAAAGCACAAGTGTATTATCTCAGCTGCTGTGATGGATTAAACCTGACACGCTGCCAAATCTTATGTGTATTAATAAGTTTCTCCCCCCCCGATCCCTAATGGCAGTCAGATGGGTTCATCGGTAGATCGTGGTGGACATTTAAATGTTTGAACTGGGCAATTTGAGATGAACTGTCATGATTCATTAGCCCTGCTGAGGGAACGGTGCCAGGAAGTATCTGGCTGATGACTTGAGAGACACCCAGTAAGCAGAATGAAACCCCAACCCACTCAGCAAATGGCGCAGCAGTGCTGAGGGGGCTAAACCCAATGACGGGTACAACACACTGTCACTTGTAATAAGCCAGGAATTAAAAGCTGCCGTTATTAGGGACTTAAACTTAAAGGTTGGCAAACAATATGCTTCCAAATCACAGTCTATCACCGACCGACAGTCACTGCCTGCCTCTTGCCTGCAGGGTGTGTCTGTGTGTGTGGAAACAGAGACTGGAAGCTGATGATTTATTTGCTGGTTATAGGAATAAGCAGTTCCTAATTTTTTTTTAAACATCTTTCTCCAATCTCTCTGCCTCCCTTTAAGGAGCTGATTGTTGACAGCAACGCGGAGCTGAACCAATTTGCAGGACCTAGTAAAAACTACAGACTGAAGGGTCAAGGTGACCAGGGGAAGACAGGCTTTTGAATCCAACCTGTCTTCTTCCACCTTATGTATTGTAAGCAAAAGGAATTCAATTGTTTTACCTTCTTTAGTTTCTCAGGTAACGCACAGCATCTTCAGTACGGTGGCAATAAATCCGTATGCAAGTTTCTGAAGGTTTTACTGTCCAGTAGGCTGGCTCTCATGGAATATCGTGTATCTGTATTAAAAAAAAACCCCAACGTTCTCTGGTAGAACAAGAAGAATGCTAGAACTCTGGGGAAATGGAGATGAAGGATTCTTGCATGCATCATATTTGATTTGTAACCTAACATAAGGAGAAGCAGATACAAAATAAGGCTATTCAGGAAGGTAGCTAGAACTAGCTGGACAAGAACTGCAAATCAGCATCTGTATTGTAGTGTATCCTGTTCCACACATCTTAGTCCCACGGAAATACGATCTGTTCTTTATGAAGGAATGCTTTTTAAAAGACTTTTGTTGTTGTTGTTGCTTCTTTTCTGGATAATCAAAGCTCTCAAGTTCTTCACTTATTGTAATTACAAATATATTTATATATTTCTGTGAAGAAAGGTTATGAACCATTTGTACCCAGTTCCTTCTAAAGATCTGTAATTAACTATTCTTTACCTTTACTGGCTAAAGGTCAACCTTCCTAACTTTACAGTTGTTCCTTTCCAGTCAGATTTTCAGGACTGCTTTGTTCTCGTTAAACTGCTGCTAGTTAGGCTTGCCGTGCGTTGTGGATTGCTGTCAGGTGCTCTTAAAAGACTGAAATAAATAGTGTTCCTTCAAAAAGTGTGTTCTTAAATCTCTTTTCTGTCATTTGTTCCCTCATCTGTATGCATTTGTTAAAGGCCTGTCAGAATGAATGGTTAGAGATGTGGTTATTTAGCCCTTTTGGTGCAAGAAAAAAACAACTAAAACAATACCTGAGGAGAAAATCAAATGCAGTAGTCTTTCGTATTTGGATACATACTTAGGTCTTTAGAGAAAATGAATTTTGTGACCTTTCCTACTACTATCCTTTCTTGTACGGAGTTCAGTACAAATGGTAGTTTTTGCTTTGAAGGTAAATTCAGTAAATTAGCATTCATGTACACAGCTGCCTGGGTGCAGAATAACAGAGGGCAATGACAGTCAGGAAGGAAATGCATTTGCAGAGTTACTATGGACAAAGCTATAATTATGTTGTATTATGATTCTTTCATGCATCTCCTAGTCTATAAGTGCAAATACATCCATTTGTCTTGTCTGGATAATACTTTAGTCTGAAAAAAACCCTTAAGGAGTCCTTTCATCCATCATCTAGTGTTGTGGCACAATGATTTTATAAGTTTATGGACAGTGAGATTCGGCTAAATTGAAATCTATAGCAAATAGAGCTCAGTGGGATCTGAATTTGTGTTTAATACCTTTCAGTATGAGAAAAATGAGAAGGAGGATCTAATTAATGCTCTATGATGATGGGTGTGTTAAAAAACACAGTATAGAACAATTTCAAATCTATATATTGTAAAAAATATACTACGTGACAAAGTGCAAACCATGGTGTAACAATATGGAGAAATCTTTGAGTTTTTAAATGTACCATCAGGTTCTCCACTTTTTGGTGTTTTTTTCTGGCAAGAAACCAGATGTACCTTGGAACCCATGTTTTCATGGACTTTTTTTAAAAAATGCTGATTTCTTAGAGAGTCGGCATACAGGCTAAAGGACAGATGATAACTTTTTATCCTGAAAAACCCCCCCTGAAAATCAAAGCATGTATAAAACACTTGACACTGAGATGTGCTGCATATTGGTGTAATTAATACAACAGCATGTGTGGTCAGTGTCAAGGTGTTGCATTAATATTCATGTTTGGTAAAACTGGTTATCTGGTTTTTAGTATCTCCTCTAAGTGAAGGGAACCTTACACATATTATCAATTTGTGATATTAGTTGTAGGAAAATAGAAAAGAAAGACAGACTTTCCTTTAACTTGTTCTATGCGATCATGGGAAATTTTGGGTTGAGTGGGTGTATATCTGGGTGCTACCATACCTGTGATTAGATACATCATTAATTTGTCACACGTGTGTGAAAATCTGACATAATCCAGAAATAAAAAAAGTCAATAAGATAAAATTAATCCTGTTCCTTTGTATATGCAGTAAGGAGTGTGAAACAGGTTTCAGCTTGATCATCAATTTAAATCATCTCAGATCAGAAAGAAGCAGAAAGATGCCCCCAGATGGTTGCTTCAGGACAGGATTTGATAGCTTTGAAGCTAGTTTCTAAGGAAATAATGTTTGACTTTCAGACCACACCAGGGTAACTAAAACTGATTGTTGCCCATTTTAGCACAGTTTGGGGATGGAAGTAGCTTATAAACTAATTCTGCACCCTGCAGAGATGGCATTTTTAGACCAGGGCACTTTATAAGTAGCTACTTGGGAGAAAAGCTTGTAGTGATTCTGGGTTTTGTACAGAGGATCCATTGTTCAGGACTGTCAGTTCAACAGCACAGGAAACCACAACAAGCATTTACAATTTTGAGCTGTAGGCAGAAGTGGAAACGGTCCCCTTTGGGATAATGACACTCAGAAAATAATCTAAACAAAAAGATTTAGAATCTGTTCCTCGTCTACGAGGTGGGTTGGTGAATGTGGGAACATTCACCTAGACACTGCTTTTTGATACACTGTCATTAGGTCAAGTTGTACAAGGTGAACTGCACAGAAAATAAACAGGACTGTTCAAGATCAGAACAGAAAACACTCTTCAACGAAAATAAATGAATGGGTCTTATTCTTCCGTAAATAAATGGAGTAGAAATTGGAGAATAGCTCTGACAAGCCAAAGAACTTCCTGTTTTATTCTCTCTCTCCTATGCATTTGAAATATGAATTCATGTATAGGTGCAAAGAAGCTATTTGGGGTTTTTTTCACATGAACTTACAACCTCCATCCATCAAAAATCTGGCACCTCCTCTCTTCTTCTGCAATTAATTTTGCCTTTTTGTGCCCATTTCATACACACAGGCATTTGGAGTGGCCTCAACTCTTCCATTCTGATGGTTTTGCTAAGTTACATAGAAGTGGGCATAAGCGTGGCTAGTACAGAAAATACATATGAAATGGTAAAAAAAGGCAGGACTTTTCATCTCTTCCAAGGTGTTTGTTACTTTGAAAGCAAGTATAATGTGTCTTATGTCTTTTCTCATTCTTTTTTCTTTCTCACTTTCTGATCACCATTTGTATGAGTAGAGAAGTTATCTATGAACAACCAACTAACTTAGTTTTGATTTGCATGTAAACTTTTCTGCTTTAATTTAAATCAATAATTGCTTACCACAGGCCTGACTAAGCATTCCAAAACTGACTTTCAAAACAGATTTGTATTTGATAATTTGAAATATTCTGACTGCTAGTCATTTTGTAAGGGTGTGATACCCAGACACACCATGGTAAATTAAGATTCTTTGCCATGGCTGATTTCCTCTGCCAGAGGATTTAAATCACGTCCTGACTATGCAACAGTATAGACTTGGGCTGAAAGATGTAAATGTGTTTAATAAAATCCATTAAAATCCTTTTTGTGGGCCCGAGGATTACTAAAAGCAAGACAAATCCTTCTCTTAAATGACATCTTAAGATCTCAAACTCTGTCTGTTACAATATTTTTCTTCATATATGCAGTCCTATTTCATTCACTAATGAACCTAGCCAGTGTAGGTACTCGCTAGCCATCATTAGATGCACACAGAACTCAGATTTGTCATCCCTTTTTTGCTTCTATACCTGTAACAGTAATAATGTTGTTTCTTCGTATTCAGTGGCAAGCATTTGTGATTTTAGATCACAAGAGTTCCTGTTAATGAAGTTCCAGGTGACCATGAAGTGCAGAGAGACAGCTGTGAAATCCTAGGTGGCCACAGATTTGTTAGAATGCAAAATAGTCACTAATATGGCCTCAGGGCCCTGACACAACATGAGACCTGCCTCTCCTGTCACTGTGGAGACAATTAAAGAAAACCCTAAAAGCTAGGCAGGATATTTTAAAAAATATAAAGTAACAGCTTATTTTGTTTTAATTAAAGTCTAGTAAATGTTTTGACATCTCTTTCTGATTTTCTTTATTTGGAAATGAGTAATTATGGAGATATTTTTTTAATTGTGCAATATGACATCGAAAATTTGAGGAGACCTTCTTTATGATTATGGCTTCTGAGTACGGGAAATCAGGAATTAGTTCCAGTGATTTTTTTATTAGTATGTAACTTTAGCGTATGGGCAAAATACGTACTTGCACAATTCCTAGCGGTTGACAACTTTAATCAGGGTGAAGCATGTGTTTGAGTATGTCATTAAAATAAGGATGTGCTTATGTGTTTCCTGAATCAGGACACTCAGGAGAAGTTTGTCATAGTTAACCAAAGAAAAGTCACTGCTAAGAAAGCAGGTGATCATATTAATTATACAAGAAGAGACTTGTCTTAGAGACTGTCTTTGGGCTATACTTACCTAATGTACTGTTACTCGTTTATTCTGGTTTGGGTAAAGAACACCCCACTGCTTGTTATTTTATCAGTCTTAATGAATGCATCCTTACCAGTCCAGCATAAAGGAGAACAGAATTGTTACTCTTACATTTGAGAAAGAGAAATGGGGACAGGAAAATGAGGTGTTGGAAGGTTGAACTAAACCTAAACTAGCGGATTTGGGAATGTTTCAGAGTCCCTGGTCCAGTTAAGTGTTCACCCTACTGACCCCCAGCAGTCGTGGGAGCTGCTGGTTTCCACTGAAAGGACCACGAGGGTGCAAAGGGACTTCACAAGTAATTTGACTAGGAGAGTGTTCCAGCTGTGACATACAACCACTGCTAGATACAGCCCCAAAGTCTTTGGTAAAGTCTGAGATAGATGTCTTCAAAGTCAGAAGACGCCTGCTCCAGTTACCAGGCCATTCTTTTTGCTGTTTTGTTAACATTATGCTCCATCTCTTATGACAAAAAATTAAACGGTCAGCTGGATTGTTTAAATGCCACTAAATGGTGGTGTTTCTATATTACAGTATAAATACCATTACTCATGTTAAATAGTACCTTGTGTCAATGGCAGCTATCAAAGAGCTACACTGTAAAACTGAAAAAGCAGGATAAAATATTTGTGTCTTTTACCACCTTCCTACTTCCACATCGTCCGAAACTCTCATTTAATCTTCCTTTTCTATCGCAATGAAAAATACATGACAGCTTCATGCTCAGAAATTAATCTGGCACCTCTCAGGAGCTACCATCTCTGAGAGAAGATATGCAGCTTTTGAGATCTGGCCATTTCAACAAATTCCAAATCAGGGAGGAGCAGGGTGTAGGATGGCAATTTTTGTATCCTTATCTTTGGCTTCGAATTTGCAGTGACACTGAGTGAACTTCCCTTTTTCTTTCTCACTCAGCATCTGCATATTTTGAATTACTTCTAAATATCAAAGTGCTATTTAATGTAGCCAGAAAAGAAAGGAATGAATGATGGCCCATTATTGCTTTACATCCAGAGATCATTCCCAGAGTGCAGGGCTATTCTTCTAGCCATGCCACAAGAATTACGCAGGCACGACTAGTTTTTATAACCCCCTTAAGGCAATGCTGAAACTATAAACATGATGGGAATGAAGTCTCACCGTGTGTATCTAATAGCACCAAAGTGAGTAACTGGAATTGGTGCTGACACAGCATTCAGCTTGTATTAAAGGTTTAACATATTACACAAATCCCCTTGGCTGCTCGGATTTAGGCTTTTAGACGATTAGGAGAGGCCGTGTGGAGGGACTGTCCCAAAATACACGTCGGTGAGGCATCTACTGGTGTGATAGAAAAGTACAGATGCTGAGGCACTTCATTCAGTTCTGGCCAGGGGTCTGGGCAAATAAGACGGGTAAAATTCATAGAATCATAGAATTGTCCAGGTTGGTAGGGACCTTTAAGATCATCTACTCCAACCATCAACCTAACTCTGATAAAAACCATCACTAACCCATGTCTCTAAGCACTATGTCAACCCGGCTTTTGAACACCTTCAGGGATGGTGCCTCAACCACTGCCCTGGGCAGCCCATTCCAAGGCTTCAGAACCCTTTCCATGTAAACACTTTTCCTAATCTCCAATCTGAACCTCCCCTGGCACAGCTTGAGGCCACTTCCTCTTGTCCTCTCGCCTGTGACTTGGGAGAAGAGACCAACCTGGCTACACCCTCCTTTCAGGGACTTGGAGAGAGCAAGAAGGTCTCTTCAGGTGTACGTAAATATACATATACACACACACATGTATCTGTGTGTATATTGCTTAAGTTTTATGAAACCTGTGTACATTGACACAGCTTCAGTCCCATACAGAGCTTTATTTTCTTCCCAGTTAGCTGATGTAAGAAAGGAAAAACACCACTGCAGTCAGAAGTTACAGAGGGTTTTAACGAAATCAAGAGTACGAAAATTAGGCCCTGAAAAATAGACTCAGTCATACATCAGAACTTCTCTCTCTAATTCATTATATTTAACAATTCTGTTATAAGAAATACTTTGTTGCAAGTGAAAGGTATTCTAAGAATTCTACTTCAAAAATTTAAAATAGTTTTCAGAAAGTATAGATTAAAAGATCATTAAACTTATTCTAAGCATTACCTTCAATCAGATCATTTCTCCTTACAAATATTTCCACTGAACAATTTTGACTGGATTTTCTTTCTTGGTTGGATGTACATCACATAAGGAATAGCTTCTTCTCTGAAGTGAAATTTGTCTACCTGCTAGGAATTCTAATTCGTTTGAGAAATGCTCAGCAAAATTAGTCACTTAAACATCAAAATTACAAGGAAAGCAATTTATGCACTCACAGACATAGGACTTCAGAAAGTTGTGTGGGTATTTGTTCACATTTAGTGCTAGCACTTCTTACTTTTCCGCTTTCCTAAATGAGGATTTCTTGATTTCAGCCTCTTTCCTGTGGAAAGTTTTCTTCTGACATTCCCCATTATGTTCAGTTTCTTTGTTTAGTTGTTATTTTATCTTGCTATCAGTTTTTGTTATTTGAGTTGCTTGAACATTCAAGTAATAAGCCTCCCACTGGTTTTTTTTTAATGACTTCTATAATTCATGGTTTTAAGCAATGTCAGCCATGTCTCAGTTAACTGTAAAAGTGAGTTCTTACTCCTCCCTACTCCCTCTCTTTGATAATATAAAACCTGAATCCAGTACAGCCCCAAACCAGGAGTTCAGGTTTTGCCCCTAAAATAAATCACTACCACCTTGCCAGCCACACCAGGAAATTCCTGCCAGATTCAATTATTGGTAAATTGAAGTTCAGCGGGGTTTATTATTTAATATTTGTATTATAATGTGCACCGGTTAATGATAACTCACCCTCCAACAGTTCCCCCAGCTTCAACATATCCCACTTTCGCCAGTTTGTAGGTTTCCTGCTAGCCATCAAATGTACTTAAGGGTTAGCAATTAAAGTCTGTCCCTATATTACTGATAATACTTTATATATAAGAAAGATCTGATAATTCAGAAAATGAGTGCACAATTTTGTACCTAATTTAAATACTCTAAAGTATAGATAAGAGGAATTCAATAGAAGTGTTTGTGAGAAATGCCCATTATATATGTAACTCTCTATTATACGTGCACAGTGATCTTATTTGCATATATAACTGCAGCTATTTTTTTTAAAAAGGTGTGTAACCGTATTTATTTATGCAACTATACAAAAAATTCCTGAAAACAGCACTTCTGGGGAATGACAGAAATAGCTTTTCATGACTATTATAAGTATCCCCACGATGACAAAGCATCCAATTTAAAAGACTAGTAACAAAATAAGTATAACATCCAAGTAGTGAAAAAAATACAGTAAAGAAAGCTGAAGTACCTTCTTGCTTTCCCGTGAAGATTTCCCTAGATCTCGTATGAGATCGGTGTCTCCGGTGGAAAAAAGTGTCTAGAAAGGTAATTGGCCGATGATGAATTTCCTGGAGCTGGAGGAATCCACAGGGAGCATGAAGGGGCTGGGGCTCCCAGCAGAGGACAGATCAGCTCTCACGAGCCAGAATTTATAGGCTACAACTCGGGTTCAGGCAAGGGAGAGAATTTCAGACAAGAGTCTCTTATGCCACCATGCCGAAAGTACCCGGGGTGTCACAGCATTCACCTGAGACAGGCCGTATTTCAGAATCAGCCTTCTCTCTAAAGGCTGTAGCATTTTTATTAAGCATCTTATTCATTCTGAGGATTGAATTGGGCCTGTTTAAAATCTTGTTTCTGTGTAATCGCTGTCAGAATTTATTAAGCCTCATTGCAAAGACAGAGCAAGGCAGGGAAATCAGCCTCGCTGATGATAGTCTGCATTAAATAAAAAGAACGAGTAGCCAGCCTTATGCTGTATTTGTCATTTAGGACTAGGTTTTAATTTAAAAGCTGCTGAACAATTTTGGATGATCCCTAAAACAACGGCATCATAGTTGCTGAAAATTGAAATCTGGTACACAGTTGCATCATTTTTATTATGTTGCCCTAATTTGAACCTCATATTTTTTCAGCCCAACTTCCACCGCTTCCCTCTGAGAGTCTGTGGAATCAGACCACATTGGGTAGAAAGACCCAAAGGTCATCTAAAAAAACAATGATAATTTTTTCTGAAATACATTTCTGCAGTCACTGACCACTGCAGTCACAAACTTAATGCTCTGGGGAACACAGCAGAAGCCTCTATGGCTTTCATTGCAGGAGAGCCATAAGAAACAAAATTGATCTATGTGATTTTTTCCCTCTTTTTTTCAGCCTCTGTACACCAAAACAGAAGGGTTCTTCTCCTTTCTAAGATTACTGCCTTGAGCAAGTCTTGGTCAGTTTTATCCATCAGTGGCTCTCAGAGGATGCTCCTGTAAAAATGCTATGAGGTAGCAGTAATGGAATAGCTATTGTGTCTTTAACTTCTCCCAGCTCAGGCTGCTTCATCCCACCTCAACTGATTCGCAATTGCAGATGCAGAGGGACAGTCATGGTCTTTAGAGATTCCTTCTTTTGAGTCTACTGTTGCCTACGCTTTCCTGTTCAAAATTTGATTCCATTTCTATAATTTTGGATTCCCAATGGCATTCAAACATTTCCTCTTGCGATTTGTCTCAATCCTGGCAATTTTTTTCTAAAGTTCTAGACGTCTCATAGTACCTATACTTTGGGAAAGCTCTTGAGTTCCTTAAACTTTTCAAGTGTCTAGAATTCACAAACTTACCCTGAAATCTGCTAAGAACAAATCCTCTGTGAGAACTCAGAGACTCCTGAAAAAGTTCTGTTCTTTTTGTCAACAGTGTGCTCTAAAATGTCCATGCAGTAGAAACAGCCAATTATATTTTCTGGGGAAACTGAGGAACTGAGAAAGCTTAAGTGACTTTCTGAAGGACACAAAATGAATCTGTCCTAGTTTTGGGACTAGAAATAGACATTGAGATCTTAGACTTATGTATTAAACTTCAGTTACAACCCATATGTTCTGAGTAGAAGGCTTAGAAAGCCACATCAGTGAGAATTTTTTAATTCAAATAAACGGTCATCAAGTCTCAGCTAAGATCTTAATTCAGAGGTTTTATTGGTGTTGGTTTATTGCCTGCATTTTCTACCACAAGGGAAGTTTATACATCTGGCAGTCAAAAAAAGAACAGCTTTTGTTTTTCACGCATTTTGGATGGACACCGTGAAAGAACTAAGGTAGGGTTGGATTAGGTGATTACAGAAAGCTGTTTATTTATTAAAGAAAAATTGTTCAGAGATAGGGCTGGAAGAGACTTCAGGATGTCATTCAGTTCACCCATCTTGAACAACGCAGAGCAGATAAACCTGCATTATCTCAAGGTAGGATATTAACAACAGTCAAATTTATTCTTAAAGGCAGCCGGCAAAGGAAATTTCACATCCTTTCTAATTCTTCTGGTAAGTTTTTATTCTAGTGCTTCACTGCTGTTATAATTAGGCCAGGCTGGACGGGGCTTTGAGCAACCTGGTCTGGTGGGAGGTGCCCCTGCCCAGGGCAGGGCGTTGGAACTCCATGTTCTTTAAGGTTCCTTCCAACCCAAACCGTTCCATGATTCTATAATTAGAAAGGTTTCCTAAATATTACTTACTACAAGTTGAAGCGATTTGTGATCAAAGTGACACTGCCAGCTTTCTAAGGGCCTTTAGCTGACATCAAAGTTAAGGAAGTAAAAGGCTTTTTGGAATGGGGGAGAGGGATTCTTTCAATACCTCTGTGTCAGTTAAATTTCATGCAAAATCACTAAGCAAAACTATCCTTCCTATGCCTTAATTAAATAACCCTTGAGGATGAAATACCTTGAGGGACAAGGTCATGGTGAAAACTGTAATTATTTCCTAGAGCTATTGATTTTATGCTAATGATTTTAAATGATGCATATTGCTTGCATCTAATAAGCTTACCTAGAATAGCAGGTGGTGTTTTGAGCTTTCTGTGTCACTTGGGAGGAGGCTTTGTTTGAACGTATTTCAGGGTCTCTGCAGGGCTTATTGCAAAGGTTGGGGTGTGGGGGGGAGAGGGAGCTCAATATAAGGTTGAAGGAAAATAACTTCTTGTTGGGAGAATGAAAAGGAGCAAAGCAAATGGAGAAGTTAAATGAAGTGAAGCGAAGGACATAATGTATAAAACAAGCCAGGACAGAATATTTCTGTCCACCCACTGAGCACGGCAAGTTTTTGAAATCAAGATTCTGGCGGACGAGGCAGTTTCTCCCAGGAAACTCCCAATACAGAGTTCAACCCTGTGGTATCATAAATCCGGATTCCTTTCTTGTTCGTGTATCTTCTAAAGGCCTAGCCATGGAAAAATATATTTCTCTAAATATTCCAGTATATTTTATTTCTTGATTTTTACCTTCATGACTTAAGAACTATCAGGTATGGGTATCTTCTCAGAAATTTGTGTATTTCACAGTCTTTAAGGTCCAAGAAAGTAGAAAGAAGAGATCTATTCTATATGTTGTGAATGTGTTGATTTTGTGACTCACAAAGTTTTCGCAGCTATCAGTAATTCAGATGAGCACCATGTTTATACTGTGAGTGATTTCACAGTGCTACTGTTTATTGATAAAAGCTATAAATCTGGGTATTCCGCTTTAGAGAAGCAACTCTTTTCCCAGAAAAGCTCAAAGAGATTCTCTGGAAGTGCTCATGCTATTATAGTTTGTGTATATCACAGATGACAGGTCGAGTTTGATATAATCACATAAACAGCTAAGGTTGTACTGCCTTTTAATGTGTCCAGGTAAGAGCCACTAATATGGCATCTTCTATAAGATTTTTTTAAAAAAAAATATCAAAATACAGAAGGATCTTAATTTGTATATGGTTCACATTCACCAATACATTACAGGATGAACAGTCTACTGATATTAATAGAGACTGTGCTCATCAGAGAACGTCTTGCCGTGCTCCAAAGGCACACGTCAGGTTTTGCACTACACTCATGACAAGGCTGGAGATCACTTTCTAATTTAGAGGGCTGACAGATGCCTGCATACATTTAGTCTCGTTCTGCATTGGCTGCCTCTATCACCTTGATATCTCTTGATATATGGCTTTTATTCTACCTGAATCCAGAAAATGCTAGTTATTACCATATTTACAGCATATACTCTGCCTTCCTTAATGTGGAAGGGATTAGCTAGAGCAATGGAGTGAAACATTCTTGCTTTCTAAGAAATTTGATTTGTCTGCAGCACAGGTGGAAGAGACCATCAGGCAGTACCAAGGAGAAATTTTCTCCAGTTACTGCCCGTGCTGTGCCTGTTGGAAAGACTAATACAGACATCAGTCACTGCATCTGTCAAACCCACGCTTCCCGACAGTTCACAAGTCAAAAGAAAGGAAGTAAATGAAGCAGGTACATTTCCATATTTTGGAAAATAATGGGAATGGGAGGAGAAAGCACTGGAAATGATGAGAGGAATTCCAATGCACTGACTACATACCTGCCAGATTTTTACTTAATAGGTGGTCTTCACATAGAGATGCTACAGTGAAGGTATTTTTAGTATCTCTCGAGCTTTGCTTGTTTTTTTCTTTCCTGCACTACCCACATTTCAGCGTCTGTATGTCTCCCCTTAATCACTTAGCACAGTTTAATGTCTCCTCTGCCCTTCTCACTAATCATCACCTCTGATTGCTAATGGCACCAGTTCTCCCTGTGACTCGCCCTTTGTGGCCAGCATCTTTTAATTTGGTCTGCAGCAACTGCAAAAATGGCAGAGGGCAATTACAGAGCAGAGGAACATTTGGCAAAAGAATTAGAGATGCATTATTTTTGGGGAGATGTTTTAATAATTTTTTCTGTTTTTTTTTTTTTTTTGTTTTGAACTTTTTTTTGAGATCATGAGATACACTAAGATTTCCAGTTGGGGAAATAAATTAGAGATATTATAACTCCAATCTGTTTTAACCTGCCATTAGAATGAAAAAAACAAACACCACCATTTTTTGTGAAGCTTTTTAAATTGATGATCCAAAATCCAACAGCCTGAATTGCAATTCTGGACACATACTACAAACCTTTTTTGAAATTTTACTTACATTTTCTTTATCTAAATAAGTGTTAATCAAGGACTAGAAAAAGTTTTGAAGGAAATTGTTTATAAACATCCATGAGACTTTCCTTCTAACATTGTTACTAGATTAGACTGCTACTAATTTTTGTATATATAGTCTCTGCCAAAACTCCAGAAAATAGTATTAGGAACCCACATGATACCAGTTCTTATGGAAATTTAGCCATGCCTAGTATGTAATATGACTGCTATTTAGTGGCTCAAATACACAGCAATGTTGCATCATAATTTCAGACAAGGAGATAAACTCTGTAAAATGTGAACTGCAGAGAAAATTTACTGTGGTTTTATTCCTGTTTTTTCTACTAGTCCTACATTAGTCCATATACATGTAGTAAAATACATGTAGTAAGGAAAAGGACACATGATCTTTACTAATCAGGAGTGGCTGGGTAAGTCAGGGATTCTTTATTTCCCTGTAAGCTTCCATCCCAGTCAGAACCACATCAACCACATAAGCATTAATTTAGTACTCACAGGAAGAGTACACAAATATAGAATCATAGAATCACAGAATTGTAGAATGTTTCGGGTTGGAAGGGACCTTAAAGACCATCCAGTTCCAACCCCCCTGCCCTGGGCAGGGACACCTCCCACCAGACCAGGTTGCTCCAAGCCCCATCCAGCCTGGCCTTGAACCCCTCCAGGGATGGGGCAGCTTCTCTGGGCAACCTGGGCCAGGCTCTCACCACCCTCAGAGCAAAGAATTTCTTTCTGAGATCTCATCTAAATCTCCCCTTTTCCAGGGAGGCATGGCTCATGCCTTCCACAGATTTGCTTGGAAGCAACTACTCTACTTTTTCTTTATAAGAGCTGGCTTTCCTTTTTGCTCCACAAGTGATAAGACCTACCAGTTTACTCCCTCAGGTACATGCACACACAGTCTTCCTTTTATACTTTAGTGTGACAATAGAGATGCTTAAATAACTTCTACTCATTGTGTCATAGATACTCCTATGGTATGATATTTCTGTAAGGCCAAGCCTGAACGTCTGAAAACAACCATCTCCGCAACTAGTCAGTGAAGTGCCGGTGAATGCTTCCTTTCTTTTACTGAAGGTTATCCTTGGTCCATCCTTTCACTCACCTGTTATCTGCTACCACTACTGGTCAAGGGAACGACCAGCCAACTCAGAAATGGCTGTGATATATCACGGTACGATAACAATTAAGTCTGAAGAGCAGTAGTCAAGATGTGGAGGGAATTCAGAACCAGAAATAATAGATAAGGTTGCAGGTTGCAGTTGAGATGTACTAAGATGGCTTTTGCAATGTGTTTGCAGGCAGGGGGTTCTAAAGGACCACGGGAGAATTCACTGCAAATGTGCCTTAGAGAAAAATGTGCCTAACACTTGCCTACACAGTACCTTCTCGAAGTCATAATTCTGAGTCCATTTAAATGAAATAAAATAAAAAAATAATGGGCATTATCTCTTGGAAGGCAAGTCAATGACATCATGTGCCACTTCTGTTAAATTTTCATCAGTCTTGCAAAAAACACTGAAAATGAGATCAAATAATGATGTGCCTTCAAAGCACAGTCCATAATGCCTAACATTTTTTATTAGTGCAAAAGCTCTTACAAACAAAAGAGCTCAAACAAAGTCTCCATCTGTTAGGAACCAAGCATAATTCTACAGCTATTACACTCTAAATAAGATGGCACTTTCAGCAAGAGGATATCAAAATGCATCAGGTGATGGTAGAACATCATGTATGTATATGTTCTTGGGTACCCTATAAACTCAAAGACACTGAGATGCTATCAGATATCTTTGTGTATGTCAGGTGATATTGATCTCCTCCTTACTTGAAATAATGCAAGCAAATTTTTTAATATATATTTTATAAAGATTTTAAAACTCTGAAGGGTACTCGAGAACACTTTCCATACCTACAGGACATTACAATTGTGACTTCTTACATATATAGGAGGACTCTTTTCGCTTCTGCCTTAAAGACTGAGCTCTAAGCGCTCCTTTGCTGAACAGCAGAGAACAGGCAGAATTACTGAAGACTTCATCTGAACTGAATCACCACTTGTCTCAACTTTCAGCCTCCAGGGATCTGCTCTAAGTAGTAGTGGGGCACATTCATAAGAATGTCACTTTTGGTAGCAGTTTTTATGAGACTGCCCGAGGACCTAGGTTTTTTTTTCATGGAAACTTCTGAGAAGATCTCTGACAGCAGCAGCAGTGTGGCTCCTTGTATGGATTTGAATATATTAGCAGAGGAAGAGTCATGTTACCTAGAAGGACATTACTGTACCTGTTCCTCTCTAAAAATTACCAATACATTCTTGTAGTATATGACCTATTTACTAATTTTTTGAGTATTCAAGGCAGGACACTGATTTAGCTGCAGAATTCTCAGTGCACTAAAATGCATGAATCTTTAAAAGAACTCTGTCAAGAAATGTAACCACCCAAATTCTGACTAATGTTAAAAAATAAATGAAGATGTGGGCCATTGCTCACAAAATCCATTATAAATTGAAATGTTTCCCATTTTACTTGAACCAGGAATAAATTTAAAGTACGGAGGTTTTTAATGTGTTTAAACTTCCTGCTTCACTTTGAATCAAATTCCAATAGTCCTACAAACTTGTCTGAAAATGAAACAGAGCATAGACAGTGTATTTGGCCAGTTTCATCTCACTGAACCATCTGCTTTACTCATCCTGGCATGATATAAACAATGAAATGTGAATCAGCTTTTAAAAGCTATTTTTGTTTCAAGAAATATTTTTATCATCAGGTTGGTTTTTTTAATGCATGTGATCTTGTATTGATAAAATCAGTATCTTTTAAATCAAGAAAATTGAAACTGCAGCTTCTGCTCTACCTGAAATTGTTGCTTTGCACATTTGCCACAGGTTTTCTAATTAGATTGATACAATACTTGAGTGCTCCAGCTGAGATCCAAAAGAGCAATTGAGTGTAAGACAGGAGATGTAATTTATGCTTTTTTTGCAACTAAATTTTTGAGAAGATATAATGCACATTCTCTTTTTAAAAGTAAGAGCCCAATGGACATATTCAGGATACTCCAACAATCTATGGAACGTTAACTTTTTCCACCATTGTAGGCACTGGCAAAGGGATGCTGATATTAATTAGCAAAACTATGACTTCAAAACAGAGATTATTGACTTGATCAAACTGAAGAGATTTTGTATATTTAGAAAGTAATCTGATGCAGAAAACTTCTTTCCCCCGTTCACTTATTGTGTTTTACCTTCTTGGGACTCAGTATTTTTATTTTACTCACAGTATTTTTCTCTCTCATGCCTGGAGTAAACCCAAAGCAAAAATCTCCTTTCCCATACCATCTTTGCAAGATCTGTTCTACCTTCATATCAAATAGTGATAGCATATTAGTTCAACTTAACATTTTTAGCATTTTCCCTGAAAAATACTCCCGTGGTCGGAGCTTGCAGAGAGCAATACACGAGTGGGAAACCTTATTTTCTGCTAAGGCGCAGTAAGATGCTTATTGAGTGGAAAAAATTCATTGAAATTTGGTACTTTACGTGCCAAAGATCTATCGAGATAAATGACATCCACTGCTCTCCCCTCATCCGCCAACCTAGTCATCTCGTTATAGAACACTATCACGTTGGGTAAGCATGATTTCCCCTTCCTATACCTATAGTGAGGGCTTAAAAATTAAATTGACTAAACTTAATTTTTGATCCAGCTGGTCTACTGACCATGTTTCCAGTAGGAGCTGCCAGGAGAAACAGTCAATATTTTAATGACTCACAGACAAATGCTGAGCTGGAGAACTTTTTAAAAGACAGTTATCTTTTTCTTTGTTCATTTTTCCCGATTAAGAGGTCTATAGCAGATACCCACGAGAACCGCACCCATGTCAGTCTGTCTGCTCATCTCGACCTGTAAAATCTCCAGGAAATACTAAGACACTATCCAGCTTCATAGAAAGTCCAGGTTTGGATTTCTTTCCTCATTATCCCAGCAGTTCTGTTCATTAATGTGATAGCTGACAGGACATTAACATCTCACACTAATAGACATACGCTGATACTGAAAGGATCCATGGCCCAAGGATGCAGGCTGGGCTGAGGTGGTCAAACCTTTTTAGTCCTACTGATATTCTCCTGAAACCCTGAACTATTTGGTCAAAAGTATAGACAGATATATCAAAGAATTTTAATTACAGTCAATCTATTGGTAATGAATTTATCCTCTCCTGGGCATTCTTAGAAGCTGAATACAATTTTTTTTTTCAAAGTCCACAGCTGTACTTCAGTTGCTTCACTAAATCATTTAGGAAGCTTCAGTTAGGAAGCAGAGCATGGCTTAACATCTATCAGAAGAAGAGTATTAATATACCAACACTTGTCTGGCATGAGAAGTCACTTTGGCTGAAGAAATGGTAACATGTTTAGGCACTGAATTGTCAAGATATGCAAATGAATAAAGGAGCATTATTGCACAGGAGTAGAGACTAAAGAAGTCTAAATCTCAGTTAAAAGTGGCTTGTTAACACATCACTTATCAATGTCACAAGTTAGAGGCAGAGCTTCAAGTAGAACCAGGTCAGTTCTTCAAGACTGAGTTTACATGTCTAAGAGACAAAGTACTAGTGTGCATTGGGAATGGACTGGAAACATAATGTATTCCTTAGAATATGGAGGAAAGCAGAGTAGTAAATAGGTCAATAACTGAATGCATTGATAAATTAACAACTCATTCTACAAAAATTAGAGAAATCATAGAAAAGAGGTGGCAAGCACCTTGGAAGTCAGTGTCTCTCCTTACTGGTAGAAGGGAGGACTTGACAGACATATCACTCTTGACAGACATTCTTTGACTTGTTCTTTAAGATCTTTCATGGTCTCCAAGCAGACTAAAGGAGTGCTCACTGTTCTTACCATTGGAACCTCTAGCACTGATATAGTCCCCCTTGTTGTTTTACTGTCAGTTTATATATGGTCTCCTTACAATGTGGGATAGACTCGTATTCCATTTCTGTCATCACAGAATTCAGCTACTGTACCTCTGCTTGTTTTCACTGACCTTTGTTTTCTCCACATCCCTGTTTCCTTCTCAAAATCTGTTGTGCAAAACTAGCCAGGACTCTTGGAAAGAGCAGCTTTACAAGGGTAAAGAGGGTTCAAATCGTTACTTCATACATGCAATGTCATAACTCTGTGTATGCTTCCTAGTTTCATTATTGGTCTTTGCAGCACCATGATATTGCTGGCCCACATCCCACTTCTGAGCCAGTATAATCCTTACATTGTGTTCTGCAGAATTGCTGCTCCCCTAGACATTCTGCAATAGCAGTAATTGAAATATGCTATAGAATGTGTCATAAACTTCTGTTTTTGGAATAGCATTGGCAGCTGCCAAAAAATATTACCTATTTGCTCTTCAGTGAGGACCATGGTAATGTTTATGTTAAGAAGAAACATTAAATTGTTCTCCTTACTTTAACTAGTCAAGATTTAACTTCTAAATCCTTGTTGCTGATCCATCTCTAAAGGATTTATTTTACTTTCAAAAAAAAAAAAATAGCTCGTGAATTAACTAGTTTCTTCAAATTGTACTTTGATTGTGGGTTTTGTCGAAAAGTGGTGGGAATATAAAGAGAACCTTCTGCACCATCTGTACAGAAGCACTGTACAGTTTGGAGAAACATGGAACTAGTAAGGCTGTACTTTAAAAACAGTTTTACATAAAGGCATTGAGTTTTCAAGTTGCTAGGGCATCAGGCCCTCCTTTGATGAACTATCTTCATCACTCCCTACTTATATTAAGCCTTCTTACTAGCAGAGAAAAGTGTAACTGTAGAAAAGACATTTTTCAGTGTTGCGTACTACCAATGTGAGAGATCATCAGCTTTCTTACATGCTGTGTCCCAGTTACCAGTTTGGGACTCCTTCCCCTGGCTGGCTTGATTCCGTGATGGTCAATCCCTTTTTCTTGCAGTCAGTAATGATAAACGTGATTCTGGTTACAGTTATCTGCCAAAGCCCGGAATGGTAAATACATGGGACTAGAAGGACTGTGAGTACTCAGAAGAGATTAATTGAAACACAAATTAAGGAAGTCAGACAAAGTCAATTACTATATTGAGGAAAAAACGATGAGCTCATTCAAGAATGGCTGATTTTAAGGATACTTTGTACAAAACACAAGAAAAAAGAAACAAGAAACTGGATCATTAGCCAGTAACCATATGGGGTATGAAATACAGGAGGGAAAAAACCCCTATCAAGTTAAATATGTGCCAGCTTTCCACTTGTGTTAGAATCTCACAGATACCACTGTTGGTGGGTTTTTTCCTTAAAATATTTGGACTAGGTGTTGTTGACTGCACCCAGCTTACTAGCTACTCTTTGCTTATAAACGATGGCCTTCGAGTTGTATGCTGCTTTGAATTTCCTTCAGTGTCTTGTCAAATCATACAACTCATTTTTTCACCAATTCTTCATCCAATATCCAGTGCTGTCTATAACAATATTCAAAAATTACAATATCAATTTAAAATTATATTGATTTTGAAAAATAAAATAGCATTTTTCCCTTTCTTTTTTGAATGAGATAATTAGTCTGGATCTTAAAAAGAAAGCAAGGGTAATAATTTGATCACTTTATTGCAGAGTTTTTCTTGAAGGCTATTGCAAGACTTCTGATAGGAGCGTGAGATTTGTCAACACTTGTGTTGGTCTGTTTGCAGCAACTTATCATTGCTGCTGCTCAGCTTGAGATATCTTTAATGTTACCAATTTCTGAACATTCCTGAGCTCAAAAGTAAAGGTGATTTCCTAAATAGAGAGATTTTGTAATCCCTTCCTTGATTGTTTTGCACCAGCCAACTGAGAAGGACAAGTCATTGAGAGAGAAAACTCTTGTTAAGCAGAAACTATTCTCTCACTGGGCATGCTGGTAAATCTTTCTCATGGGCTGAGTCTAGACAACATTTTTTTAGATCTTTTTCATGAGCAGCCTGGATAAAATAGGGATTGAGTCAAAGGGAACAGCAGTGCAAGGGCTGTTGCTGGCTCTGCACCGTCGGAATGACAAGTATTTATTTGGCTGTCAGCGTAATGAGCTGCTTTCATAGTCATTCTCTGTCTTCTCTGAGGCTACTGCAGAAAAAGCGTGGGATGGGTGGAATAAGCCCGTGGTTTGGGCATAGTCTATTTAGACTCAATAAATGTAAGCAGTGGTAATAAATGGGAGGCAGATGAGGGATGAATCAGATGAAGCAGGCTTTCAAATGAATATTATGGCTTAGGGTTTTGTTTTTTGGTTTGGGTTTGGTTTTTTTGGGATTGTATTTTTTTCACTAAGTGTATAATTGAACCTTTCAGATCTCTTTTTCCTTCTATTTGCTTCAAAATGACAAAAAAAAAAAAAAAAAGAAGAAATAATCAGATGCTACCAGGTTCTTAATTTCTTCTGCCTGAATGATATAATCACTGCATGCCACCACAAGCTTTGGAATCATAGAATCATAGAATCTTCTAGCTTGGAAGAGACCCTTGGGATCATCGAGTCCAACCATCTAACCTACTCTACAAAGTCCTCCCCTACACCATATCCCTCAGCACCACATCTAATCGTCTCTTAAACACATCCAGGGATGGTGACTCAACCCCCTCCCTGGGCAGCCTATTCCAATGCCCGACCACTTTTTCCGTGAAGAATTCTTTCCTAATGTCCAGTCTAAACCTACCCTGTTGGAGCTTGAAGCCATTTCCTCTCGTTCTGTCACTAATTACCTGTGAGAAGAGACCAGCACCAGCCTCTCTACAGTGTCTTTTCAAGTAGTTGTAGAGAGTGACGAGGTCTCCCCTCAGCCTCCTCTTCCTCATACTAAACAGTCCCAGCTCCTTCAGCCTCTCTTCATATGATTTATTTTCCAGGCCCTCAGGAAGTGGATGCAGCAGTTTCCATACCGTGTTTGTACCACTTGGAAACAGCAGCTACAAGCGGTGTTGACAGTACAGGGCAAGTCTATGAAACTTGTAAAACTTGCCCTCGAGCCTTGTAACCAAATATAGAAAGAACTCACATATTTGACAGTTATTTTTAAAGAATCTTGCAAGTAATGTGAGTCTTGATACCTTTGAAAGCAGATAAAAAGCTCAGAAAGACAGACCCATGCACACAAAAAGCTTTTTGCTCTGCTGGACTTCCCAAACTGACAACGTGTTTTGCAAAAGATCAATGAAAGACTCTTCTGCTTCGCTCTAAATGGTCTTGCCATGTTTAAAGTAGGCTTTTATGCCAAAGAATTCACTGAAACCCTGAGAACTGTGTGGTCAATTAGGAAATGTAAGACATTGCACACCCTACCTATAGAGAAACAGGAGAGATTTCTGTTTCGCATGTGCTGCTTGGAGAACAGGAGTCAGCTGGCACGGTCACTCAAGGGAGTTTCCCTTCTTCCTCCCTGTTGCATATTGTCTAAAGTTCACTGTCATATTTTTAAAAGGGTGACTTGTGCTAAGGGTTTGCAAGTCACTGGGGTCTCTGATAATACTTCAGCGCTTTCCAGCTGTTTTTCTCTGACTTGAGGATGGGAAGTACTAGCTATGATGTAGCTATGATACCTTCATGGTGCCTGTTTGCTGCTTGTGGTCACCATAAAAGAAAAAAGTTCTGTTCCCTCCTATAAGAACTGAATCAGTTAGTTAATATCTCCAATGCCTACAGCTGTAGTATCTCCATGACCTATCCTTCCCCACTTGATGCTTTATCATCTGTAACTATAGACATCCCAGCGCAGCTCAAAGTAACAAAAGCAATTTGAATTCAGTGATACAGAAATTGAGTGATTCATGCAAGATCATCCGAAACCAAAAAGTTTTGGATTCCTTTTGTCTTTGTAATATTGCACTGTACAAGTTAGTTCTCCGTATGGACGTGTGGGTTGATGATCTGCGGGCTGGAGCCCCTCTGCTGTGAGGACAGGCTGAGAGAGTTGGGGGGGTTCAGCCTGGAGAAGAGAAGGCTCCAGGGAGACCTTAGAGCCCCTTCCAGTCCCTGAAGGGGCTCCAGGAGAGATGGGGAGGGACTCTTGATCAGGGAGGGGAGCCATAGGGTGAAGGGTAATGGTTTTAAACTGGAAGAGGGGAGATTTAGATGAGATCTCAGGAAGAAATTCTTTGCTGTGAGGGTGGTGAGAGCCTGGCCCAGGTTGCCCAGAGAAGCTGTGGCTGCCCCATCCCTGGAGGGGTTCAAGGCCAGGCTGGATGGGGTTTGGAGCAACCTGGTCTGGTGGGAGGTGTTCCTTCCCGTGGCAGGGGGTCAGAACTCTATGATCTTTAAGGTCTCTTCCAACCCAAACCATTCTATGGTTCTATAAAGTTACACATGAAAAGGTTTTCTCAAGATTGTTGAGTGCCCTTTTGTTGGTGGATGGGCTGAAATGACAGCTGTTTGTGTGAATAAAAGTGATACAGAAAAAGTCAAGCATGGTTGTTTAAAGAAGGTTACATCAGAGTTAGGAGATGAATCATTCCAGTTCCAGAAGACACAGGGTTCTTATAAAATTCACCCTGTTCCACATTATATGAGTCCTACAAGTTTATGCAAGATTGCTGTCCAGGGAAACTGTGAGTATTCAGGCCTATAATGTAAATATCCCATGTAAATTGAGGACAACACATGCCAGCAGTACATGCACAAGCAGATTTTGCTGCTGTAAGGACTCAGATGGAGTTTTGCAGACCTCACCCGGGGTGGTCTGAGTGTTGCCTTCAGGCTATAGCAGGCTCCTGCCGCGCGGCCGTGCTCTCCGTCAGCACCCCGCAGGACCGGGAACCGATTTTGGGGTCTTGTTATTTGCCATCCTAAGCATGTGTTTTCATCTGTTTAGTGCCTAAAGCTGTTTCTGCATTAATGTTGTAGGGCTGTCTAACCATACAGGTGTTATGGTTTGAGAAAAACCCGTAACACTCTATTGTCGTTTAGACAATTATTCTATTACCTGATGAGCCCTCCCCACCCGGGAAGGGGAATCGGGAAACAGAAGGAAGGACAAGGGTTGAAATATAAATAGATTTAGTACACTAAGACTAAACAATTAACAACAATACTAAAGAACCAATATTAATCCCGATACTGATATAAGATACAGGAATTATACTCAGCCAGTTATATCAGCAGGAAGCTGTGCACTCCCAGCAGGGACAGCAAATGGCGGACACTGCCAGCGCAATGGCTTCAGGAGGAAGGGAAGGCCTCAGGGCTCCGGCACCGGGGCAAGGAGTTGTCTGGACCCACCACCATCAAGGGAGAGAGAGCTACGCAGCAAACTTTTCTAATTTATATTGAATGTGACGTTCATGGTATGAAATAATCCTGTTGGCCAGCCTGGGTCAAATGCCCAGGCCTTGCTCCTCCTTGTCCCTCCACCTGGCAAGGCTCGAAAACACCAAGACCTTGAATCCCACAGAGCCTGGCTGGCTATAAAGTAAATATTTTCCCAAATTCAGACTCTAGAGTCTTCTAGAAGTACAATTTTCCCCAATATTAGAAGAAAAGTTAGTCCTGTGTCTCTCAACCCAGGACATCAGGGAATAGTCAGGCTTCTGAAAATTCCAGGCGCTTTTTTTCTGCGCGGGTTCAAGTACCTCTTCTGTCCCAGCCGCTCACCGCATTTCTGTGCATCTGTTTCTTTGCAGTGTGAATTACTGAAAATCTCCAAGAGCGATAGAATTAAGTAGTCTTAAAATGTCAGTATAAAGACAAAGAAGAAAATGCTTGAGAAAAATTGTAGCTTGGAATTATTTATTTTTAAGTTCTTCCTCTACTAAGCATTTTACAGAATAAACAGAGACATGGCTCTTGCCCTAGGGAACTCTGTATGTTTTACAGTCTTAACACAAAATGAGGAAAGGATGGAATCAGGACATTTAATTCATATTTTGGCTTCAACCCTGCTGCTGTTCACTTGGCTAATTAAGTCAGTTTTCTTTGAAGGAAAGGAAAACATACCAGCTATTTTTCTATCCTTAGCTAAGCAACAGATTCGCGAGTATTTCAGGAACATGTATATGACAATAGCCTCCAGATATGAAGGCTGTTAACAAGCTGACATGGAACATTTCTGCTTCTACACAACACAAGTGGAAGTATTGCAATGCGATTGCAAGAATATGGGTACATTTGGGAAAAAGAAAGTACAGAAGATGCAAGCACGGCCAAAAAAAAAGGCATTGAAATGACAATTAAACCAACTGACATACCCTCTGAATTCATTAAGAATTTTATTATGGTGAAGCAGAAACCCTGTATGATACCATCCTCGCCTACGTGTCACATCAAAAAGAACGTGGTAAAGAATAACTTTTCGAGATGATGATGCTTGGTTAGTTTTCCATACAGACATATTGTAAATGAGTGTTTTTAAATGCCCTTCTGGTCAGAAGAATAACTATGTGAAAAAGCCTTTCTACACCTTGTATTTAATTTGACCTATTTTCTTCTGTATCTGAAGCATATTTTTAATAACATTTACACTGGTTAAAAATTAGAGATTTATTTATAGATTTCATTTTATTGTCAGCTAAGAAATACTCAGCAAAACTGTAGCATGAAATATAGCTGAAGTGATTCATGTTCTTGTTATATTACTGTTAGAAAAAACCCTATATAAACTTATTGCTTGAAAATCACAAAGAGATGATGAAGATGCTAAATTTCAAAGTAGTCTGTAGAGTGAATATGAAAACCAGCAAGCCATCAGCTTTACATGATGAAATGGGCAATCCGCTTGCTTCACGTGCCGTAGAATCAAAGAAAAGCCATCCTGATTAGGACCCACCTGGAGAGATCATTTTCCTTGTACATCCAGACAGCTTCCAGGGGTTAATTGTTGTGGAATTGTTATGAGACTTTTTAGCAGAAGTTGAACCTGGACTACAATGTTTAAGAGCTACTGAGGGAGCTATCCTCAGTAAATTTCTCTGATCTCGTTTTTAGCTCACGTATTTTTCTGTAAACCTAGGAACCTAGGGTGATGAGTTCCGTAGATTAATGTGTACCACACAAGACAGTACTTTCTTGTCAGGAGTACCGTTCCCTGTGCTGCTGTTGTACAATTGAGATGTTAACTCTGAAGCCTAATGAGAATGTAAGCAAAAATGTTATACTACTCACAGTATGTCATTTTAGCAGAAATGCTGAGATGCTTTAGTAACATGAAAGAAGGCAGTACATGAATCAGTATTTTACATTCTCCAAGATCCATTGTAAGAGTAAGATTCTATAAAATATCTACTCCAATGTTTTATATTCCATTTAAAATATATTTTTATGACATTGTGTGATTTATTTTCGATAGGTTACACACGTGTCCTGCTTCAGTGAATCTGTTGCTATTTCTTAGCATTTTGTTAGTTGTATCTTTATGTGTATATTTTAATATCTCTATATAAACCTCTGCTTTTCACAAATATTGTCCTTGAAAATTTTCATTCTTGCAGCACTTCTGACAGAACAAAGTGAAGTAGAAAAACAGCATCAGTGGCATTCCTTCACATATGCCATAGACATTAGTGATACAACAGCGATATCATGTAGGGACTGCTGATTTGGTTTATTCTATAATGAGATTTTGGGTAACAACTTGTGTCATCTGGGAGTTCAGCTGTTAACTTATACAACTATTATTATTGTCATAATTTGTGCCGCTATTATTGTTGTTGTTGTTGTTATTGTTGGGTTTTTTATTATTATTATTATTATGTGTCTTATTTTGGTTTTCCTCTTCTTTATTTAGAAATCCCTTCGTCTAATTTCAAGCATCTGTGACATACCAGTTTGTTTGTGTTGGAGAGGAATAGAAAGGAAAACAGCTATCAGCATCACAACACTTGCGAGCACTGAGAATGCGGTTCGTAGGTTTTTCCTATCAATTCCTGGACTGTGGTTTACATTTCACTCTCTCTCTGATGAAAACACACTGAAAAACCATTTCACAGAGGCGGCAACAAAGGGATGGGGTTTCTGTGCCCCCCCTGCTGCCAAAGGACACTGCAACCCATCAACTCATTTCATATTCTGCTGCCTATAGAACCAGTGTGGTTGGGCAGATAGGACTCGGCTGTCTTTGTGTTTATGTAATATTAAATACCTGGTTTTTCAGCAGAATAAAGTAAAATACCAAGCTCATTTTTCAAACATAAAGCTTTGTCTTTTCAAACCAATTTGGCAATTAATTGCAGCTACTGGGCTACTCAAAAAAAAAAAAAAATTGCCAGTTGCAATTTATTCGTAATTGTTGCTCATGAACATTCAGTATTTGAGGTATGTATTGTAGCAAGTAAATGGAACAACTTCTGGGATAACTTGGCAGGGCAGCTGTATATCTGAAATGAAATGTGGATTATGGAAAAAACAGTCCTTGATTATATGTGCTACCTTGGATACAAAAAGATCATATAACTTGCAGTTTCCTTCCATTCGTTAAGATCAAAGGAGAGCTGTACAGCTGTGTTAAACCGTATGCAGTAATGCCCCTGTCACTGGTGGCTCCCTTGAGTGAATGAAGACATGCACTCAAGAAGATTCAAGAAGACATACATTTGAGAAGACTCAAGCTTGGGCAGATAAGATTTCTTAAGCTGCATTAGCTCATCTTCATCCTTTAGTCCAAGCTCTGGCCGTCCTTGTCTCTGCTGTCAGTTTAGGCTGACATATTTGTCTGACCTCAGCAGATAGCCTGCTCTCTGACTGTCAAAGTATTCCTAATATTGAGCTTTTCCTCCTCTCTTGTTTCTTGTATTCTTGTAGTTCCCAGCAGTGAACCTTGCCCACATGTGTTTTTCCTCTTTAACTTTCTTCTTCTTATATATCGCATGACAGAAGTACTCTGTTCTTTAAGGGATGCTTATAGCGAAGTCCAACGAATTTCAGCTATGAACTGGTCTTTAATTCATCTTAGACTGAGATAGTTACCACGGAATGTTCTTGATCTTTCCATTTTAGAGAATAATTCAGAGATGGGTATCTTGGATTCAAGAGGAATCAAAAAGTCATGAGTAGTTCACTTGGCTTAGTGGACCAAAATGTCAGTCAGCATCTTGACCCAAAATCCACTCCCAGGGTTTTTTTTTTATGTTTTAATGCTGTTTATTGGGTTTTTTTGGTGGGTTGGTTGGGGCTTTTTGTATCTTCCCTACAAGGTCATATACATGGCTCAGCCTGGATAGAAATATTCTTTATTTCTATGTGTTTCTTGCCCTTCTCATCCAGAGATTATGTTTCAGTCACACTCGGCTTTTACTCAGTGTTCAAGCAAAGTCCTTCTCTTTGGATTTTCGTATTCTTGAGTATGTTTGCATTCGGATACAGACAGAAGTGTGTGTCTATTTCAAAAGAAGATAAATGTCTAAATATACCAGTCTCCTCAAGATTTAAGCTTCTTCATTACTTAATGGGTAATTAGAATCCTAAACAGAACAATCCATGTGAGGAACCAGCCTAATTCTGGGGAATCTCTTAAGACCACAGGAATTGCATTAGCATATGCTTAAATCACCCTCTAGCTATCTGCTAAGATAATTTCCAAAGACCACAATTGTATGGAATTCTTTGCAGCACTACAAAGAGTGTGTGTTGCACAATTCACAGTTAAGAAAGAGATGACGTAGATGAAATAAACTAATTACTTGTTGGGAACACACATCATTTTATAGAAACAGACTCAAAAATCTTACTTCTGTCTACGCTCTTTGGAGGAACTTTGGTCCAAATACTCCAGTCATGCAGTTGTGCTTTGCAACAACCATGAAATTGCAGTGTGAGAAGTTGCTTTTTCTCAGCTCCTGTGGGTAGGACTCCTTCTATTTCAAGATTTTCATATTCACAAACCAAGCTGGGACATGCAAAACTGTTTACTCAGTGTTCTCAGGGAGGTGACAGTTGATACCTTTTGTTTTCTAGTGGCAACATCCACCCCAAATCAGAAATAAACTTTTCTATTTCATAACTTTAAAAGTAATTCCAAAATGTGTGCAGAAGTAGATAAAGATATAGTACCTCATCTGAAATAATTTCCTGTATGAACCAGTGTGTATACATAGCCCTGTTCACTTACAGAGTCTGCTATCAATGCAGTTGTGTGTATGGGATATAAATATTAAAAAAATTAGGGATTCCAATCTGCAAATTGGTTGAGCATGGGTGGGAAATAAATTTACAGGAATTTCTCTTCCATTTAGTTAAGGGGGGAATGGTATCTCATGACTTTCCATTTATTGCCTCAAAGAAAGGTCCAAGACATCTATAATTATGATAGATAATAGATAATTATGTCTATCTAGTTTCTGCTTCATGCTATAACAGTCGGGTCATGTCTTATTTTGATAAATTTTACATACTAACATAAGCTAATTCTAGGCATTCTCCAAATTATTTTATACCACTGTAGTTAAAAATAACCCCTTTGTTCAAATAGTCTGGAGTATTTGCCTTTTCCATTCGCTGAAGATGCTTGATGTTCACAGCTGTAAAATCATTTGTGAAAAAGTCCTATACAAAATAAGTGCTACTCTAATATTAGGAGCTACTGGCCTAAATCAGTAATGAAGTGATTCACATTAAAGACCTAAGTGTTCTTTTCTATCATTAATATTATTTAGCAATGTAATGTGCTGAATTTCTTCATGAACTTCTTCTGTCTTCTGGAAATACCTTCCTTCCCTCCTCACTGCATGTAGTACAGGAGGAATGCCAGATGTTTTATAGACAGCAAAGAAAAATGGCTATTTTAAGGAATTATATATATACACACACATAAATGTATATAAAATATAACGATGCAGAGTATTATTTGAAATCAGAAATTATTTCTTAGGAAAGAGAGCAACTTTTTCTGCATATAATGATTTATCTCTGTGCCATGCCTACTAGGCGCCAAGCAAAAATTAGTATCAAAGCAAAATGGAATCTGAAAGCTTCATCATCTAGGTGTAATTAGATAACATGGATGTAGCACATTAGGGGTTTTGCTCAAGTTGATTTGTTAGAAAAGATTTAAAGGAAGGGGACGGCCCTTGTCAAACACTATTAAGGAACAATTTCCAAGTTTATTGTCACACAATTCTATTTTCCTGGGTACATTCTGTGTTAGTCTACTTTTTTTTCTACTATCTTGTTCACCTTTCTTATATCCTAGTCTTCATTTTCCAGAACAATTATCTTTTAGAAGTATTTGTAGCCTAATTAGAGCCTCTAAATGCTGACTTTCTCTGAAAGAAATGTATTATCATTTCTTATACACCATATAAAGACAGTAGTTACCAGTGTTTGCTTTTAAAATAGAAGAACTCATTGAGTGGAATTCTTTGGAGGGCTTTCCTGGATTTGCCAGTCTTTAATTATTTCAGAATGGTGCTATCATGGGTTGCTTAATGAACTTCTAAGTGACACCAAGTCCTGGGAAAAACTACAGGTAAATTAAGAAAAGGAGTACAGTGCAAATGATTTACATAAATTAGGGGCTGTGAGAAAGAGAAAGTTAATGAATATAGACAGGTACACCTGTATCTCTGTCAAGGAGAGAGCAATAAAAATGATCAAAGATCTAGAAAATAAGACCTCATGTAAAGTGCAAGCTCTGAGACAATCCAGAAAAAAAGAGAAAGAGCAAAGATATTACTGTCAGGCATTGCTACAGAGGAGAAGAATAATCTGCTTTCCACAGCAAGTAATGAGCTTAAACTGTAGCAAGTATTTCAAGGTAGATGATAATTTTTTTTGTAACTCTGAGGAAAGCAATACCTGCAATAAATGGCCTGGAGAGATCACGGAGTCTTCCTCATCAGATGCTATCAAGAACAGGTTAGAAAAGCACTTCAGAAGAATGATACAGGCACGTTGATTATTCCGTCAGTGAATGGATTAGAGGACCTGTGAAGGTTGTTTTCTGCTTTGCAATTTTATTATCAGACATTAGCAGAAGCCTCTCACTTTTCCCACTCCTTGTGCAGTCCTCCACTTGGTACCAACTGCAGCGCCCTGCAGATAGTGCTGGGAAAACGGAGGCAGGGTTCAAACAGTTCAGGCTGGAGAATTTGGGACAGGTTTTGGAGATAAATCTTGGCCTTTGCAAATGAAGACCTAACTGTAGAATGATGTCAACTAGCTGTTAATATTGTGGTATGAGTTATATTCTCTCCTAGCAGTGCTATTCATCAGTGCTCACATGGCAGAATGAATTATTGCAGTGCATTGGCTTTGATAGCCAGTCTTTCTGCCCTAAGAACTGCCAAAAATCTGTATTATTTTCTCCTCTTAAGTTTGACGCCTTTACAAAATACTTTGAAAAGCTAAATAACAAAAGACTTCTGACCGCTTAGCAATTTGTTCCTCTAAGAAAAGAGAGCGGGTTTAACGTTTCTTATTTGCAGTGATATAGCACCAACAAACAGGAAGCAGAAACAATGTCAGCTTAATGTCTATTACAAAGAAAAATGTAAATGGAAGACTCCTTTCCCCTGCTGCCACCCCTCCAGGCAAACACTGGTGAAATAGATGTCAGGAGAGGCAATCAGTGACGATATTGATCACATTACGTGTTGAAAGACACTAAAGAAGAAAGGTTTCACCTATCGAACCATTCATGCTGAGTTAGGTAAGCTTTAAAGCACTGCAGAATTATGAATAATACACCTCCAACCTTTCTGTCCTATCCTCTAATATTGCGTAACTCTAAACACATCTGCTTTGACTTTGGGCATGGATTTTAATTACTTTTAAAAAATAAACATTGTAGGACTCATTGAATATTACTGTAAGAATTCAGCAGAGACAAAGAAAAGAGCAAGAGAGATCATGATAGAGTTTCTATTACCTACACAAAAAGAAGGATAACTACATTTGGAAATTCTTGCGTTTTAAATTACACAGGCTGCTTCATTATAAGAGAGATTATTTTTAAAAGTGTAAGGTTTTGGTCGATCTTCAAACAGTCTGCTTAGCATTTTACGTGGAACTATTTGACTGTATTCAAAGTAAAAAACTCTGAAGAGCAGAGTAGTCAACATCTAATAGAAAAATCCAGAGAAGATTATTGTGGCAAACAGAGTGATCCTCTTTCTCAGTGAGCATTAAACTAGAAAGGAAAACTTTACATTCATTAAGCAATCTCATGCTACATCAGCCTGAAGGAAAACTCCATCAGTGCACCCAGAAGGATGTCACTATAATAAGGTATCATTTACAAACTTTGGGAAATAATAAAGGATTCCTTTTTCAAGAAGTTATTCTATTTCATTTGTCTATATGTAATATTCACCAACGACCTTTGCATGACTGTGCAAAACAAAACTGAATTGCTTCAGCAAATGTTGGTCAGTCATCGCTTGCCAAGAATAATCATCCTTTCCCTAAGCAAATTTACAAAGTTATAGCTTCATGAAAATGCTGAATGATGATATTTATGGGGATGGAGCAGGAAAACAAAACATATCTCAGTAGCATGTTCTGCTAATATCAGGTGGTGGAAGATCTTCAGGTAAAATGGGTTTTCTTTTAGCCAAATCACAAGGTATGACAGTCTGCTTCAACAGGAACTACCTTTTGACATCTACTGAGGGATTTGCACACTAAAGCCCCTATATTTTCTAGGTACTAGCTGAAATAAAGGTGATTTGTCGATAGTCTTGAAGCCAGAGGTACCCATATTACTCTTTTAAATATTACTCTTATTTTTAAAAGTCAATGAATAAGATAAAACTTTCATATATGTGATTTTATGCTTATGCATATTGATACCTATAATTTTTTTAAGAGATAGACTTTGCACCAACATGAATATAAAGGATCTACAAATTATGAATTCCATAGTACTTGTTCGCAGGGATGATTTTGTAAAGATGGCAGTGATATTGGTTTGGATTTACAAGCGGCCCTTAAATTAATGTCTAGTTTCTAATAAAAACAGCACTTCCATACGCTGACAAAAGGATCAAAAGGAGAACTCACCATGGGTCTTCTTGATTGAGGACGGCTCCGGGTATGCATCACATTCTCATGAAAGTACTTGAGATATGATAATTAAAGCTGATACCTGGGTGCATATATTTACAAATACCGAATTTAAGATTGTATAGAAAACCTTAGCTGCATTATTTCTGAGGTTCAGGGTGCTGTGCTCCGTAAATAATATTCCTTTAAGTCTGACTTTAGAATTTTGTTTTTCTTTTTCCTCGTTTTGACTTTAGATATATAGTATGTGCTTCCAAGTCTTTAGAATGATAGACACTTGTAAATACACATTTACTGCCTTACATACTTTCTGCTTCTAACAGGTAATGATGTCCAAGTAGTTATTAGATTTCCTAGAGATTTACCCCAGTTTAACTTCAGTATATTTTTATATCATTATCTGATATTTAATCTGAAGTTATTCTCAGCCACTGTTTCCCTTTACTTGCCGCAAACCCTTCCTCACTAGAGGAACATTAAAAAGCAGAGATTCGAATCAAGAAATAGATTCCAAAGCACTTATTCACAATTGAATATCTGATGTAAAACGAAAAAGGAATAGTGTGATGAAAGATGGAAAAATGGCTAGAGAAAAATCATGTTTTCTTCCCAGGCTGTGAACCACTAGATACATATGTAAGGTGTGTAGGTAGCTTAATTATGTAAGAGAGTTGAAAGATAGATTCCATCCCAGTAGCTTTTGCCATCTAAGACTTAGTATGGCCTATTAAGAGGCCAATGGAAACATTAAAATTGCTAGGAAGCCATTGCTGAAAAAATGGTATTTTCATGCTTTTGTGAGCATCCCTCATGAAAGGCATCTTATGTGATATTTTTATGTGGGGTTAAGAAATTTCCCATATTCCTTGTAACTTTTCCTTTTTCCTGCACACCCACTTAGGAAAAAAAAAATAAAAATCCTAACTCCTCATCTATTCTATCAGGGGTCATCATTCCCGTCACAGGGCAGGATGGCATTAATCTCTCCTTAGAACAAAAAAGGCAGATTTTTCTACTCTTGTGGCCAACACAATTCTATGACATTCACAGCCCCCCCGAACCTATCCATGCCCTATCTCTGTCAAGATATTCTGAATCCAAGCTGACTTGCACACCAAAGGGTAGGTTCGTTGATACTTACAGAAACCTACACCTTATACCTGTCTAATTTATCTTAGGTCACAGAATCACAGAATCTTCCAGGTTGGAAGGGACCTTAAAGATCATCTTGTCCAACCGTCAACCTAATTCTGACAAAAAATAAACACCCACAACAAACAAAAAGCAACACCATCACTAAACTATATCCCCCAGCACCACATCAACCCGTCTTTTGAACACCTCCAGGGATGGTGCCTCAACCACCTCCCTGGGCAGCCCATTCCAATGTCTGACAACCCTTTCGGTGAAAAAACTTTTCCTAATATCCAGCCTGAACCTCCCCTGGAGCAACTTGAGGCCGTTTCCTCTAGTCCTGTCGCCTGTGACTTGGGAGAAGAGACCGACCCACACCTCTCTACAACCACCTTTCAGGGAGTTGGAGAGAACAATAAGGTCTCCCCTCAGCCTCCTCTTTTCCAGGCTGAATAACCCGAGCTCCCTCAGTCTCTCCTCATAAGACTTGTGCTCCAGACCCCACACCATCTTTGTTGCTCTTCTCTGGACCCGCTCCAGCACCTTGATGTCTTTTTTATGGTAGGGAGCCCAAAACTGGACACAGCACTCGAGGTGAGGCCTCACCAGTGCTGAGTACAGGGGGACGATCACCTCTCAGGTCCTACTCACCACGCTGTTCCTGATACAGGCCAGGATGCTGTTGGCCTTCTTGGCCACCTGGGCACACTGCTGGCTCATGTTCATCCTGCCGTCGACCAACACAGGTCACTCCTAATGAAGGAACTGTTTAATGAAAAAGGTGCAACTATAGTAAAGCAATGTTCTAGTTGATAATGATGCCCAGAAAGATGGTGGAGTCTCCATCTCTGGAGATGTTCAAACCCCGCCTGGACACGTTCCTGTGTAACCTGCTCTAGGAGGACCTGCTTTGGCAGGGGGTTGGACTAGATGTTCTCCAGAGGTTTGTTCCAACCCCATATCATTCTGTGACTCTGTGGTGGAAACACAAGTCACAAATGTGGAAGCTCCAAACAATGCAATTATTTCTTTGCCCCGAGTCTCTTCCCAACCTGTGAACTTGAGAATTTTTTGAGACTTCTCTCAACTCCAGGTGCCATACTCTGCTGCTTGGATGTTCTCCTCCTAAAAATGGCCTGAGTGTATTAGTACTGCCACAGATCTGTTACAGTGTGCCAGTTAATGGGGCATGGGAGAAGGACAGATATTTTAATTGATATTTGCTACAGGTGAAGCTTCAAAACTTGTTTGAGCTACTTCTCTCCTAATCTAGGATCTTTTGTTGCACTGTGGCTTTGTTCTTTTACCCACTGCCTACAAGAAAGCAGCATTTTTGTGCTTATAGGAAAATGTCTTTCCAGTGATGTGGATGTGATTAATGATTGTGACTGGTACCCTGGTTTACCTTTTTTTATTTTCTTAAGGTGTCAGATGACTTGTGGTTTTGAAACACCCAGGTGGAATTTCATACATACCACACGTCTGACTGTCTTCGCCGTGTGGTGCCGGTTTCAGTCGCGCTTCGGCATGGTGACTTGAGAGAAGTCTTGGAGCAGGTCTAAGCACACGCACACACAAACATGCCGTTTGTTTTAGAGGTCAGCAAGTCCTCCCGTTGGGTGTGAAGCGTGGCTACTGCTGCGCGGAATTAGGATTACTGTAGCCTGGGTAATATTTGGGTTAGTTTTGGGTTTTTTGAGTATAGTTTTCTGTGGCCCATAGCATCATTTGTCGATTCTGCACCACTATTTTCCTTAGTCTTCCTGCTGTCTTATCAGGCTTTGTGACAGATATCCCTGGCACAGAGGGAGAGAGGTAACAGTCAGTAATTGCCAGTTGGAAGCCTGTGTGATTCACCCTTCTATGTAAATTACCACTTGTGAAAAATGGATTTCACGTACCTCAGATGCTGCCGTTTATTGTGTTGTGTGTTCCTGGGGGCATTGCTGTACCTGATCCTGTGTAATGCTGGGGGTGACTTTTGGCTTCCTTGGAGAGCAATATAAGATGCTTCTCTGAGTCAGACTCATGAGATGACAGTGCCTCTATAAATGCCCTTTTCACCTGTTATACAGTTCCAACACCTTACGTACAGTCCATCTAACGTCGTAACCTGAACGAGTGGTGGAACGGTGTCTCATAAAAGATTGGTCAGAACTGATATAACCTGTATATTTTACTCTTCCAGATAAAATGGATATAACAGATTTTAACAGATATGCACTAACATACTTTTACCTTTTCCTTGCCAGGGATGAGTGCTCAACACCAGGAGAGTGGGACAGCCTGCCTCGTGTAGGAGCTCTTTGGGCTTTAACCCCAGCTGGCAACTAAGAAACACAGAACCACTGGCTCCCTCCCGCCACCCCTCCTTAGGATGGGAGAGAGAAGAGTAAACGTGAGAACACCTGTGGACTGAGGTAAAGACAGTTCAACAGGTAAAGAAAAAGCTGTGCACGCGAGCAAAGCAAAACAAGGAGTTCATTCACAATTTCCCGTTGTCCGGCAGCTGTTTAGCCATCTCCAGGAAAACAGGGCTCCACCTCACATAACTGTTACTAAAATATTAGTGTGTTATCAACATTATTCTCACCCTAAATCCAGAGCATAGCACTGTACCTACCAGCTGCTAGTATGAAAATTAACTCTATCCCAGCTGAGACCAGGACAAAGCTCTCAGGAAAATATTATTCTGTCATTCGTGATGCCTTAGATTCAAGCTTTGTAAATTTTTATGTCTAGACCATATAAGAGCCAGAGCTAAAACACGACTACCATGCTGTTTATTTTCCTTAATATTGAACTTTGTTTCACTCTCTATGAAAGTAAACAGTCATCGCACATCCCAAACATTTACAGAACCAGATAGATGAGCCCAGACCTGTTCCCACTGACTTCTCTTGAGAAGTTTCAAATAATGCAAGATACTGACTTGGAGCAGGAAACAGAGAAAAATTACTATCTCATGCAGGCAGATCATTGCCATGGGATGTTTATTTCTTAAACTAGCTTTACGATGAAAAGCCAATTAACACTATTTGAAAGTTCATCAAGCAAAGAGATTGAAAAAAAAATTATAATGCAGCATTAATCCTTATTTCTGGAAGGGTGTTATGGTACAATAAGTAACATTGGGTTTTGTACTGTCTTGTCAGAATGTGCTTGGCAAATACATTACTTCTAGTTATGTTTTTAACAACCAAGGCAATGTTGTTGACACCAACCATTGCTTTATGAAATGGAATTAATATCAGATAAAATAATTTCCTAATGGGTTCGGATTTAGCAAAATTCTGTTTATGTCAGAATATGAATTGTCTTGACTTCCAGTTACTCAGAACATATTTCCCTGCAGTTCTTATGATGCTCCCTGTTAGGAAACACATTTCTCTGTGGAAAACATACAGGCCTGCCTCTTTGCCCTTCCAGTTAGCAATTTATCTGATGCAGAGAAGAACAGATAAGGATTTAGGAATGGTGGTGAGAATTCAGCTCTCCTATTGCATGTACTGAGTTGACTTAGCCCATGAGCTTTGACTTGGCACGAGATTTCTTTGGACACTTAAGTCTGCTTTTAGCTTACGTTTCAGTCTATATTCCAGGACTCAAAAATTCAACTCTGCTGTAGATTTTAATTGTTCCCTGGCTTTGTCTTTCAAGCAAGTTTCCATTTTGTAAAATAGGACAATAATAGTGGATCAAGTGGTCCAAAATTAGTGACAAGTTTAAATAAAATATCTCTAGTTTAAAATACAAAAAAATATTTTTATTTTAAGATATAAGCTCTAAAAATGCTTTTTGTTCTATTAATATAAACTGCTTATTAAAAAAGTAATATGTGAAATACTTACTATCTTCCAATCAGTGCTTGTATAGGTCTGTTTAATATGTACATGTCAGAATGGGGGAACCTTTACTTATGAAATACCCAGGTATTGGAGTAACAGAAACCAATCAAGCACTAGGTAGATTAAATTGATGAAATATGGCATTTTAATAGAAATCTGTTTTGTGGAAGGACTGGGAAAGTAGAATTTATTCTGGGCAACAGGGTTCCTCTGTTTGCTTTCTCTACTGTCTTAAAAGTGCTCTAGTTCTGTGATTTTTTGAAAAAGGCAATAGCAAATGTATACAAATGCCATCTAGCCAATTAAAAGTTAAACCACAGGCTGTTTTGTAGGGCAGAGGCAGAAAACTGACATGATACTTCTCTTTTTTTCACTTTGAGCCCACTTTTTGAGTAGAAAATAGATTTTGTGAGGACAAAGCAGATGTGTTGTGAGCTGCCTCCTTGTGAGCTAATAAAGCTCCTTGAGACTGTGTTGAGATGTAAATTGTCACTTTTTCTAAGAGAAAATGAGTTTTAACTTGAGATTTATGTGAGCATTTCCATCAAGTAGTTTGCTGGTCTTGTTTACCCAGGCAGTGTGCACTTAGAATCCAGCCTTTTGCAAATCCACATGGAATGTAGTAACTGATAAAGACATTGAGTCTACAAAACAAATCCTACTTGTGCAGTGTAATGAGGTAAGAAAATTGGTGCTTAACCTGTTGTTCTTGTTGTAACTTTACACATAACACCTCAATATTTTGCTGCAGTAACTAAAGGAAACCCTCACGGTTCTTTTCCTAAAGCACAAATGTATATATGGTATTTTAATAGAAATCCCCAATATCCCCCAATTATCCCCCAATAAATTCTATTTAATAGAAATACCCAAGCTGGTACCCATGGGGAGCCCACAAAACACATTTCAGCAACCTCCAGTCCTGAAGAAGGCAGTGATACACACAGTTAACATATGAAATGCTAAAGCCCTTTTCTTTTGAAAGAAATGTTCTAGGATGCAGGGTGACAGCGTGAGCATAACTGCATGGCATGTCTAAAAGAAATCAAATTAAGATAATGGGAGCCCTGGTGGTTGCTAGAACTGAGGAGAAGAATCATCAGCATGTCTGTTTGCCATAGACCTCCGTCTTCTGATTCCTTTACATTACATTAATTTACATTTGAAATGAGAAATTGGGAAGCTTGTTGCTTTCTGCCAAGAGAGTAGATACTTTTACATTCTGACTAACCTGAAACATAATTTTCTTGCTTGTTTTCCTCATTTTGAGCCTTCCCTGGAACACTTGTGGCTTTACAGCTTGAATGGTTTGGCCTGCCACTGGAATCCCAAATCTTGGTGATGGACCATGACAACAGTTTGCTCCCTAAATAATTCCATCAGATTTAAGGAAAGTTCTTGGCAGTGGTTTATCTCTACGTAATCCCATCAGAGGGCAATACCGGGAAGTCAGTCCTTAAAAAAAAAACACAACAGAGAAATTTAGTTTAAACTATTAAACCAAATAAATAATATGATCACATAAAAATTAAAAAAAAATAAGGAAGGATTAAGTGAAGAGAGGGAAAAGATTGATCTGATTGGGTTTTTTCCATTGTAAATTAAAGTACATCTGCTTGGGGCAGAGGCACGATGCTGGGTTCTTCTTGCAGTAATTAGAAAGCCAGTGCTGCCAAAAACCATTTTCCAGTCTGCCACTCAGTTTGCGGGATGTTCCTAAAGGGCCTCTCAGAAGGCTGGTGTTGACCCATCCCGCTCAGCCGTGAAACCGAACCTCAACATCACACCAACAAAACAACCCTAGAAAAAGAAACTGGGAGAAGACTTTGCTCTGGAAGAGCTTCACAAAATATTTGAAAGTCTCAGAGAAAGCAAAGCCTTGATCTTGAGAAGAACTAAAACTTTGTCAATGCTAGTTGCTGCCATGCAGAGGGAAGAATGGTTGCCCTTTCAACCAGCCTTTGAAGTGTTACATTGTATTTTTGGACTTTTTTTTCTGGTTTGAGTCGCTTCAGGAACAGGCTTAGGATGTTTTGAAATCAGCCAGATTTTGGGTTGGGAAAGTTGTGTCTTGTTTTTATTCTCAAAGGGTCAAGATTATGAAGACAAGGTACTGATTAACTTCTATTTTTGTGATGGGGAAACGGTGGGGAATTGACTGAGTTTGGTATTGGTTGCAGAGGAGTAATCTCTCCTGTTACAAGGTATAATCTTAGAAATGTCTAAAGCCTCTTTTTCTGTGAGTGCAGAAAAAAATATATATTCTATAATACAACTCTTAGGACCTATTCTGGTTTTATATGTTTGAAGAACAAAAATTCTGTTGGATCACTCCGTTGCCGTGCAGATTTCTATTTTTTCCACATGGATTAGAACCACTTAATGAATATTCAGTATGTGGAAGTTAAACTGATAGCTTTTAACATTAATAAGCTATAATGAGGCGAGGAAATAATTAATCAATGTTATGCATAACACTTCTACGTGGGTTTTGTTGCATGTGAGCTCAAGTTTTCTGCAATGTAGGGTATTGATTTTTTCAGAGACTATTATAGAGGGCTATTATTTTTCAAATGTCTGACAAGTAGAGATATTTCAGGTATTTTGAACTCATTAAGAAAAATGCCATCTAGTTGCTCAGTAAAACTTACACTGAACTCCGTAAACATTTAACACTGAGAATAGTATAAAGCCTTATAATTTGAAATGTAAATCAACATTGATAGATTTTAAGCCAGCTGTAGTAGGTACGAGTCTAATGGTGTTACTTAAACGCATTTTCATTAGGTTGTCTTTTTGATTTTTCACCTACAAAGTTGCAACAAAATATTTACCTCTTTTTTCTAGCACAGACAAGTGAACCTCTGCTGCACTTGTGCCAAGGTGGTCTCTCAGCTTACATGGGGTATTCAGATTTTGCAGCCTGTGACAGTTAAAATCCCCGGAGCTTTACAGGAGTGACATATCCTCACAGCCAGCTCCAAATGATTCATCACTCTGCAAGGAAATAGCTGGCAGCATCTCATCCTTCAAGTGAATACCTGATCAGACTCTTCAGTTCTGGTAAGACAGAAGTATCAGTTTGGTATCACTTGCCAATACCAAAAATGGCAGAGAATTCCAGACCAGATCCCAACAGTAGACACACACTGATCCTGAGCCACCCGTTGGGTGAGCTGGCAGAGCTCCCTGTGACAGGCATAGCTCCCTGTGACAGGCACAGCTCCCTGGTAGAGCAGTGGGAAGAGGTCATTCCACAGCATGCTCATAGTCATGGCTGGTTAGCCACTTCTGGAAACATTTCATAGAATCATAGAGTCATAGAATCATAGAATGGTTTTAATTGGAAGGGACCTTAGAGATCACCCAGTGCCAACCCCCTGCCCTGGGCAGGGACACCTCCCACCAGACCAGGTTGCTCCAAGCCCCATCCAGCCTGGCCTTGAACCCCTCCAGGGATGGGGCAGCCACAGCTTCTCTGGGCAACCTGGGCCAGGCTCTCACCACCCTCACAGCAAAGAATTCCTTCCTAATATCTCATCTAAATCCTCCCTCTTGCAGTTTAAAACTGTTCCCCCTCATCCTATGGCTCCCCTCCCTGATCCAGAGTCCCTCCCCATCTCTCCTGGAGCCCCTTTAGGGACTGGAAGGGGCTCTAAGGTCTCCCCGGAGCCTTCTCTTCTCCAGGCTGAACACCCCCAACTCTCTCAGCCTGTCTTCATAGGAGAGGTGCTCCAGCCCTCAGATCATCCTTGTGGCCTTCTCTGGACTTGTTCCAACAGGTCTAACATCCGTTTCCTTAACATCTCAGCTATACCTGATTCTGAGTCTTTTTGGTTGAGCTGATAAGCCCAGCATCTCAAGAGCAGAAGCAATCCCGTGACCTTTGTTGCACCACATAAGCACTACCACACACATGGTGCTCGGGATGACCAATACAGAGAGACAATAAACTTCTTTCAAACAGTGGGTGAAGTTAGCTATGCAGAATGACAAAAGTAAATGTATTTCTTTGGCTTTTCTTACTTTCTTTTTGCTCACATCAGTGCTACAGTATAAATCACGTGGCTTGACAGAGCTCATGAACTATTGCGATACCTTCTGGTAAATCATAGCCTCCATAGGTAAATCCTAAGAACTTCTTGTTACTGAGCAACTGGGTCTATTAGCTGTACGAAAGAACTACTTGTGAAATGAAAAACATCTAATCATAATGAATAACTAGACTATATTAGTATAATATGCTTAAATGTGTCATATACAGACAAGAGGAATGAATATTAATAGCTGGAGTAATATTGTAACTAAAAATCTAAGAGATTTCGTGATCAGAAGATACAGCATGTATCTGGGAAGATTTCTGAGTTATTTTAACAGATTTACTACTGGTTCACAGCAGGATTCTTGGCACATCAGCTAATATCTTTGAACCTCAGTTTGTTCCCATGCTAATGATGAAAATCAAGCAAATTCAACAGTCCTGATAATTGCGCAGAGCTCTGTCATAAACTGAAGGTACAACATTAAATGCAAAGAGCATCTTTGGCTGTCTATGTGGATATTAGACTGGCTGTTACAGAATTTACCCGGTACTTTGAAGTGGTAGAGTGTTATGGAGTGTGACTACATGCAATAAAATTGAAATAAAGTGTAGCTGAAAAAATTGAGATACACTTCATAGCGAAGTGTTTTTAACATTTGTCACAATGGATATGTCATGAAAGAAAATGTTTACAGTGCATTGCAAAAAATATAATTTTTCCAAACCAGCAGTGAAGTCAACCCAAAATTAATCTCCACTCACGATATGGAAACAATGCAACAGAAATATATGTTGCAGAAAAGTAAGAACACAAGAATTCAGGGCTGATTGATTTATGACATAAATAAATATAAGAGGTATTAGTAAGATTGGTGTATTGTAGTGTTAGCGCAAATCAAAATATGCAGTACCAAATTGGATTGCTTGCCACTCAACAGAAGAGCAGCAGTCTAATAGAGAAGATATAGTATGTCATAAAAAAGCAGAGTAGTTTCCAAGTGTTAAATAAATATATTGATGTTATTAATAATAAGGTAGTGCAGGATTTTGTGCCTGGTCTCATTAACTGTCCTCATTAGTAATCTGAACCAAAGGGGTAAAGTTGTTACTAATGAAATTTGCTGCTGATGATGACTTTGTGAAGTTGCAAACACTCTCAAGGGATATTAAGGCACCTGAAAAGACTAGGAATAGGAACAGAAATTTAATTTCAAATCAATCTGGGAAAATGCATGTGCTACAGTTTTGCTATCTTCCCTGCATAATTAACTGAAGTTTAGGAATTCCTAAGACATACATAAACACAAATATGTATATATGGAAGGCATCCGAAAATGTGGCTTCAATTGGAGAGAAAAGCCTGAGAAGCAGAGACCTTTAACTATAGACCGTGATAGAAGAGGCTGTCGAAAATTATCTTACAAGGCAATATGGATAGATTTCTGATGTATTTGGGCTGCACATACATGTGTACCATCTAAGATGGCAGGTATGTATCTATGGTGCCATAAGACCTTCATACCTTCAATATGTGCATCCATCAGAGTCACGCTGAAGTAAATGATTTCGAAAAAAAGGATATGATTCTTGGGTGGTGTCATAACCTGAACACAGAGTTATAAGTTAAGTAAATTGTTCTAGGGAATTTGTAGAAGCACAAAAACAAGCAAGCAAAAAGTTCACAGATTCTTGCCTGTGACAGAAGTCTAAAAATTAGAGGTACATTTCTGTGCCGCTTTTAAATGACAAAGGGCAAGTCTCTGTTTCAGTCACAGAAGTGTTAAAAATGATGGTTAACTTGGGTATTCTGTATGGGTATATGGTCTAAGGCTTTAACAATAGATTTCTTTACCTGGGAAACCATCTCTCATTAGAAAAGAGGGAAGTCATATCCTATGGCAGAGTAAAAATCAAACCGGTCAAAATAATAAAGAACAATACCTCAAGTTGTAAAGATAGCTCAGTAGATTAAGATGGATTTACACAACTTCCCCAGCTTCTATAAATATTATCAATATTTATATCCATCAATACAGAGTATCTGTCAGTATCTGGTATGATAAACATATTAATGATAAAGTATAGTTTTTTTTAAACTTCACTAAACCAAGCCACTCATACATTTGTATTTTCAGATTTCATTAAATTGAAATAAATGATGGTGTCTTAAAATACTGTATGACAAGTATCGAAGCAGTTTAAATGATTTGTCAAGAGGGAATAGTCACATATTTCATAGGAAAGGTTCAGCTAATATTTTCCTTTGGCTTAGATCTGTGCTGCTGATGCAAGCTATGGAGAATACTGATTCATGTGTTGGGGGGAAAAGTCAATATGGAAACCCTCAGGAAACATAAACAATATCTTCACAAGTATTCTCTGGTTTCTTTTAGGAGAAAGGATATACCTACATCCCTTCCAACACTATGAATCCAATGCTATGAATTCCAATGCTGTGAATTCCAATGCTGTGTTGGCAAGGAATGCGGCAGCAGCAATGGTAAGTTCTGCTGGGCATTAGATCGAGGGGGACATGGAGGTTCCTGCAGCCTGGAAAACCCAAGGAAGAGCAGGGAGCCCCACCAGGAGCTGGTAGCTCTCGTGGGTGAAGCTGAGGTGGCTTGAGCACTGCTGGGAGCAACCGTGGGGGATTTAAACAGGAATGGCACTGAAAGCTCTGCCAACTTGACCATAGAGCGATGGTGTCCACCTGGGGCAAAGCCGTGGCTTCTCTACACTCTGCACCCACCACAACTGACACAGCTTCCCAGACAGAGCTCCGGTGGGAACAGGCTGTCCCCCGGATGCCAGGGTGCGACCGGCACCGGAGGGCAGTGGGGAGCACTCCCACAGGAGGGACTCCTCCGCTCGGTGGCCGGTGAGTAGGTTGACAAGAGAAAGATCAGCCACTGGGACCTCATCCTACCTTCCCTGAGACAGGCCCAACAGGAAAGGAGAGCATCCACTGGATTTTATTATTACTTGTTATCACAAATAATAAACTGTAAAAGCCTTTTTCACAGTAAATAATTTAGTTGCTGAGTTAGGCACCCTTCTCAGGAGTCACCAGTTAGGCAAAATGTGTTGAATGTTCTCTACCAACATGTTAAAGCCTCAAGTTGCCACTTGTGCTGACTTTGATGCAATTCAATTCTGCTACTGGTGGCCTATGCCATATAGAAGTTTTTTCAGTTCTTTAGTGCTGGATGAGTGAAATTTTCCCTGGGCAGGGTCAGCATTTCTAGTATTAAAATAAATTGTATACTGTACATTGAAACTGCTTGCAGATGAATAATATTCAAGTACAAAAGCCATATACACCAGTGTTTCCAAAAAAGAGACGAAAAAAGCAAACTGTTTGTGAAATGTTCTTTAGCGTTTTCAAGCCTCTCGATTACGCTGCATCAATTATGACTGCAACATAAATGAACACACCTTGCTCAGCAGATCAGAGACACGTTTGGAGATCAGGTGGTAGAGGCTTGAACCTGGATGTTCAAAGGAAAGTAGAAGTATAAAATCCTACAGTGTCATATTTGGTGTCCCACTGAAAAGATGGGACACTCTGAAAGATATGCCCCACATAAAGAACAATATACTGGTGTTGAGCCTAGCAGTAACTGCTGCAATATTTCAGGTAAAAGAGTATATGTCTCTAAGGGATTACACACTCAATTAATTAGGGATCAGGAATAGGTTCTCAGATAATTTCTGCTTTTCCCCGCAAGACAATTTCAGAACTGCCAGTGATATAAATGAATATCAGTAACAATGTTATCTGGCACTAATTATAGCACTTACCTGCACTGTGGTAGTAATGATTTGCTTCTGCAATGGTAATAGCTAACATCTGAACGGTGCCTTTCATCTCCAAAAATCCCCCAATACTCTACAAATGAGAAATCTGATCTTTCCGGGTGTATGTAAATCCCTGATGAAGGAGGTCAATGACGGAAGGACTGAGGCTTTTTTATCACCTGTGTGTCTAACGATCGAGTCGTCTTGTTGTGGTGTAACCCCAGCTGGCAACTAAGCCCCACAAAGCTGTGGGTCTCCTGCCCTTGCGGTGGGATGGGGGAGAGAATCAGAGAACAGAGAAAACTCGTGGGTTTAGACAGATAGTTTAACAGGTAAAGCAAAAGCTGTGGGGGCAAGAGAAGCAAAACAAGGAATCCGTTCACTATTTCCCATCCCCAGGAAAGTCTGGCTCCATCATGGGCAATCACAGAATCACATGGGGTTGGAAGGGACCTCTGGAGATCATCCAGACCAACCCCCTGCCAAAGCAAGTCCACGCAGAGCAGGTTGCACAGGAATGTGTCCAGGTGGGGTTTGAATGTCTCCAGAGAAGGAGACTCCACCACCTCCCTGGGCAGCCTCTGCCAGGGCTCTGCCACCCTCACAGGAAAGAAGTTCCTCCTCATTTTTAGGTGGAACTTCTTACATTCAAGTTTGTGCCCGTTCCCTCTTGTCCTGTCCCTGGGCACCACTGAAAAAAGACTGGCCCCATCCTCCTGACACCCACCCTTGAAGTATTTATAGGTGTTGATCAGATCCCCCCTCAGTCTTCTCCAGACTAAAAAGCCCCAAGTCCCTCAGCCTTTCCTCGTAAGGGAGATTGCTCCAGGCCCCTCATCATCTTTGTAGCCCTCTGCTGTCCCCTCTCCAGCAGTTCCCTGTCCTTCTGGAACTGGGGAGCCCAGAACTCCAGTGCTCCAGATGGTGCCTCAGCAGGGTAGAGTGGAGGCGGAGGATGACCTCTCTCAACCTACTGGTCACACTTTTCCTGATGCCCCCCAGGGTGCCATTGGTCTTCTTGGCCACAAGGGCACATTGTCGGCTCATGGTCAGTGGTTCTTGGGAAGCCAAACGCCGTAATTCTGAATGTGTGTCCCCCCTCTTTCCTTCTTCCCCCAGCTTTATATGCTGAGCACCAGGTCATATGGCACGAAATGTCCCTTTGGTCATCTGGGGTCACCTGTCCCAGCTGTGTCCCCTCCTGACCTCTCGAGCACCCCCAGCCTACTCGGGGTAGGATGGGGTGAGAAGGAGAAAAAACCTTGATTTTGTGAGTGTGTGTGTAAATGCTGCTTAGCTGTACCCAAAACATCCCTTTATTATCAACGCTGTTTCCAGCACAAATCCAAAACATAGCCCATACCAGCTACACTGAAGAAAAATAACTTTATCCCAGCCAAAACCAGCACAAATCTTTATCTGGAAGCCCACATCAATTTCTGGAGGTTACTCAAACAGAAAAAAATCATTCGGACATCAGGAATAAAACCAATTGTGCAAAACACACCTCCAAACCCCAAATATTTATCCATTGACGAAAAAAATGTTCAAAACGTTGTACTTTGTAACAGTATTTCCTTTTCCCTCTTCCATCTTTGCATTTATTTCATAAATGTCATTTTTCTTTACCCAGTTACTCACATGTAAATACACAACACTCCTTGTAGCAGAGGTATAGCTAACTATACATATTTGTTAATGCTTTTTTCCCAGGATTAATTGTACCATTGCCACTCAGGGATAACTCCCATCAAGTTACCTCAGACATTTAGAACTAGGAATTTGGTAAACAGAAGGTCATTTGCCATCGAAACGTGGTAACTCTGAGCCAGCACAGAGGTTAGAAAAATATATTAAAAAAAGCTATATTTTCTAGATTGAAAGGACTGATGAGAGTCAGGCTGTTTTGTCAGGCTGAGTGTGGTTACTAACACTGACATCTGGGCAGGGTGCTGTGACTCAGACACACGCTGTTATGAAAAGGCTGAGGGACTTTTACTGGTGCCAGGAAGGGAGAACATCTATTTTCAGGCTGGGCTGTGACTCAACGGTAAGAGTGCCAGTGCCTGGGGGAACCTTACACTTCTGCACAACTGGTCCTCATTACGAGCAAGGTTCTTCACCTTGCTAGAGGAGTGAAAGCTCATTTTCAATTAGCATTTTTTAATATGGAAGAGATAAGACTTTATCCCTTCATTCTGCTGATGACACCGAGCTGTGTGGCACGGTCAACACACTGGAGGGAAGGGATGCCATCCAGAGGGACCTGGACAGGCTGGAGAGGTTTGCCCATGTGAACTTCATGAAGTTCAACGAGGCCAAGTGCAAGGTCCTGCACCTGGGCCAGGGCAATCCCAGGCACAAATACAAGTTGGGTGGAGAATGGCTGGAGATCAGCCCTGAGGAGAAGGACTTGGGAGTGCTGGAGAATGAGAAGCTCAACATGAGCCAGCAATGTGCATTGGCAGCCCAGAAAGCCAACCCCATCCTGGGTTGCATCCTGAGAGCGTGGCCAGCAGGGTGAGGGGGGGATTCTGCCCCTCTGCTCCACTCTGGGGAGACCCCACCTGGAGCACTGTGTCCAGCTCTGGAGTCCTCAGCACAGGAAGGACATGGACCTGTTGGA
>JAHREE010000316.1:1869919-2003816 GCA_033628505.1 Tringa tobata | reverse complement strand
CAACTGCTGTTGTGATGGCCATGGTGGCCAAGGCCTGAGCAGGAGCCAGGGCTGGTGGGGGGGGGGAGCAAAACAGGGAGAGTACACCGCCACACTCCACCCCGTGACTATAGTCAATTCATCTTACCTTCACAGAGTGGTGGTGCGGTCACCTCTTGCCTCTGTGTTATAAATAGTATATTGATAGTTGTTTGCACTCAGAGTCACGGTAAGTGGACAGTATAGCACTGCTATTTGTTATTTGCTAATTTGTATGTTTTGGGTGGTTGAAGTTGGGTTATTTGTTTGGTCAAGTACCAGATTTTATATACAGCATAATGATAAGCATTAAACATATTAAAATTAGAAACAACAAGATAACAATTGGGTGAAGCATACGATTAAACAGTCCCGTTGCTGTTGGTGACCATCCAAGAAGAATTTCCCACCAATGGTGTTCTCCATCCTTCTTCATTCTTTCGAAGACACGGTGTATCTCTTTTGTATCATGTTGAACAGTGATTAGAGTTTTGTGTCCATTGTTTCGGATTCGTTCTAGCAGTTGAGACAGGTCATCATGTTGTAGAAGTTTCTTCACCAATGTAAGATTCATTCCAATGGGGGTAGGCAACAAGTCTCAAATCAATGTATAATTGTTGGGGAATGCTTGCAAGATCTGGGCACAGTTCACTGGAAAACTTATGTTGAGGCTCAGTTGTCATGAGTTAGCCAGAGTAAGCCTCAGAGACATGGCAAAACATCCTGACAAAGAAGTTCTGCAAGGCTGGCAAGGACGTCCTGTCCTTGAAGATAAGAAATAAATGACTTTGAGGAAAAACACCTGGTCTGAGAACAAGGAGGAACCCTGTGCCTCAAACTGCAAGTAGGAGGAGTATGATAATGTAATCCTTAGAATTTAGCAAATAAGCAAGTAACTAGCAGACACAATTAGCTGTAACAGTATAAAAGTGTGATTGCGTCGTAATAAAGTTGAAGCTTGCTTTACCACTCATGTTGAGTCGACCGCTTGCTTCCCTCGCTCGTCGCAAGTGGTGCCCGAACACGGACCCCCAATCCTTGTTCTCCACCGGACAGCGAGCTCGGAAAAGCCCTGGTTGCAGCGACCGGGAAGCGAAAGACCGGCTGAGGGAAAAGAAACCTGAGACGCCGAGTCCGCGCTGGGACCCCTGACGCTAGGAGGTCTGCCGTCCGAGAGAAGGCTAACCCAGGAGAAAACCGCTGCGCCGGGCCAGACAAGTATGGAGGTTCCGGACAAAAAGAATACGCCGGATAAGTAAGAAGGGCGATTAAGTGTGCACACTATGGAAAGAGAGGTAGCCTTCAATTTATTAAAACGCTTTTTGGAAAAGCAGGGGGTATCCCCTATGAAGGAACTAGCGGGTCTAGTAGCAATGGGGAAAGTTAAAGGGTTCTTTACAGACCCTGAAAAAATGTTTGCTGTAGAGGAGTGGCGTGCATTTGGTGACTGCTTGTTGGACCTAGTTATAGATGATGATAAGGCAGCAAAAAAGCTTATGAAACCGCTGCTCCGGGCCAGAAGGAAGAGACTATGATTATTTCTATGTGGAAAATGATTTTGCAAAAAGGAGATGTTAAGTTGGATGAATTGTCTTTAAGAAAGATGTTATTATGGATTATGGATCAAGGATATGAGCCAACAAATATTAACTTTTTTAGTGTCTCTGTTTGGAAGGACACAGGCTATAAGTTGTTTGACTGTGCTACCTTAGGGGTGAAAGCTGCTACAGCACTTTTAACGACGTGGCGTTTGCTTTATGATACGCTGAAAGACTTTAAAGCACAGTGAGACCAGGCAAGAGGGTATTGCCTCTGCTGCTAGTACCAAACAAAGTTTTCATGCCCACGGCTGGCAGACGGCCAAACTTGCTGAACTTAAAGCAAAATATACCATGATTCAACCGGGGACTAGAAAACCGTTTTTACAGTTTGTTGAAAAGTTGCAAGCTGCAGTGGGAAGACCAGTATTTAGTGGGAATTTAAGGACTGACTTTTGCTATCATCAAACAACTCCGAAAGGGAGTGCTCGACTACGGCCCTTCCTCGCCGCATTTTACAAACATGTTGGGCGCAGCGAGCGCGGAGCCGGGGAGGGGAGAGGAAAAGCGCTGGCGGCGGCATATAATTAGATTGTAGCCATTGATAAGACATAGAAGGAGCTGAATAATTAAAATCACATCCTATAATTCTAGTAAAGTTACAAACACATACATTTGAGTGATTACTTGTATCTATGGTAAGATTATCTACAAATATAGTATTACAAAGGGTTCTCATACAAACACATCCTTTTCCAACATATATAAGTACAGTTTCAGGGTTTTCATTGAGATGTATTTCAAAATGACAAACATTCTGTTCAGTATCAAGACAAACGTCTTGGGCTTTAATGGTGTTACTTTCACAAATAAACCCTTGTTGTTCCTGTACAACACATGCATTAACATCAACAGTTTGCCATTTGTTCCCATTCCATTGGGCCCATACTCTGTGTTCTAATGGATAGAGTATAGTTCCATTGTGATTTAATCCTAGTGCAATGATTGGGTATATGCTGTATACCGAAGCATCACGTATTGTTAGGACAAAAGCTGTAGCTTTACTGTCGATGGAATCATAAGTAAAATTGATTAAATGCCACCAGGATTGGAATTTCCTTTCAAATTCAGTTGCATTATCCCATATTACCTTTCAAATTTCAGTGGGTAAGGTACCTTCTGCACCCTCTCGAATAATTGCTGCTACTGTGGATTGCATCCACAGCTGAGCTTGGATACAACTAAGAGCTAGAGAAACATTGGTTTGGGCTGCACCAAGTGCGTCCACAATCAATTGGTGATCCCTTTTATTAACTCTTTCCCACTGAGGTAATACATCAGATAAAAGCCATTGGTTAGTTCCCAGTGCTAATAGAGAAGATCGCAATGGGTGTTCCAATTTGTTCAAATCATTTGTTGTTGTACTCAGTTTATTTGCAAGTACTTCAGCATCTATACTATTTAAGACTCCCAGTCCTGTCCCTATAACACTGGTCACGTCCCTTGTTGTTCGTCTTGGAGACGTGAGTGTTCGCCCATGTAACCATGCCGACCATCCTGCATAGGATGTACTCAAAAATGATGAGCAGGCTAGTTTGATGGTAGAGATGTTAATTTGCATTAGTAATTCTACTCGTTTAAGGGACCATGATGGGTTGAATAACACTCGTTGTTGGCCTGTATTTTTGATTACGTATGGTCCAATTTTGGAAACTTGTGGGGATAGAGTTTCCTCATTCTTTGCAATTGGTGTGGGTGTTGTTGTATGAGGCCTGGTGATGTCAATTTTAAATTTAAATGATAGTCCCACATTATGGTGAACCCAGAGACCGACTACAAAAACAGGTTGAACTAAGGTAAAATTGTACCAACAGTCCAGTTTTTCAGAGGCACAATATTTTGTACTTTTGATTGTTGTGTTTGATGTTGTGTTGTACACTGAAATCTGAGATGCTTTCTCATGGGTAGACCCATTGACCATCCGGCACCCTATTTGAATTCTTTTCCCTGCTGTGCCCTGGAGTTGGAGAACTCTATCAGTTCCATCTGTATCCCAGTTCCATTCATTTTCTGAGTATACTTTGTCTCCATGCATGACTATAGTGGAAAGATTTAAATTTCCCTTACTAGAGTGTATTCCCATGCTCCCAGTATACTTAACACGAGCTTGAGACCATAGCCATTCTGGCGTTCGTTGACCACAGGTTAGGAGCAGCATTGTTGAAGTCTGAAGTATCAGCAGGAACACAGCATTTCCATTTGGCATCCTGTAGTGCTGTAAGGGGAAAGAAAAGAAAACAAAGGCTTGTTTCGGTGGGGAGAGTCCGAACAGGTTACCCCGTTAAAAAGAAGGAAAAATCCATCGCGCGCTAATTCTGTGTTTTGTACCATTGCTGTCTGTAGCTTCCCAGGCACATGGGCCACGAGGTTTAATTAAAGTCATAGGCACAATACGTATGGCTGGTAAATTGACCATCACAGGCTGTCCTGGCTGTAATGTTGTCAGATACTCTCTTTTGTCAGTGGACGGGGCACTGAGCTCAGTTTTTACAAAGAATGCTCGGACTAAAGACAAAAGTCCTTTTTTTCCCATTCAGAGTATCGTTGTTCTGTTTCTTTAAATGCAGTTGAGCTAAACAGTAGCGGTCTTTTGGCCCATCAGGGCCAGCTTGGAACAGATTACAGTAAGTAGCGTGTTCTGCAAAACCCCATTCGGCTATGATAGGGTCATGGGGGTGTACTGGTATGTTTTTAATTCTCCAATTAGAGTTTTCACTGCCTCACTATGTTCTGATCTCCACTCCCAGGATTTACCTTTCCATAGAAGTGAGTATAATGGACGAGAAATTATAGAAAATCCAGGCACATGCTTCCTCCAATATCCTAAAGTTCCTGTTGTAATTCCTTCTTTGATTGGGGCTGCCTGCAGAGTAGCTGTTAAGGTTGCAAGGTTTGGTACAGCAGCCGTTAGTGGGGCTGTATTAGCATTCAGATGGCGGTAATCAACTGTTAAACGCCACCTCCCATCTGGTTTCCGAACCGGCCAGACAGGTGAGTTATATGGGGAGTGGGCTCTGGAGATAATTTGTCTTTTCTCTAAATCGGCTATGACTTCAGAAATGCCTTCTCGTGCCGCAGCAGAGATGGGATACTGCGGTACGTTAGTGATCTTTGACTCGGGGAGTGCAGGGGCTGCACGGAGCACCCGCACTGCCGCTTCCCGGTTTCCGCATGGGTTAAAATCTGTGTTTGAGCCAAAGGACCATACACTGCCATCCGGCAGGCACCAGGTTCTGCCGTTTAAAATATCAAAACCTAAAATATTTTCATAATGGGCTTTAATTGCAAAGCGATTAGATGACATGCGTTTCTCACCCGGGAGCCATAAACTAACCTTAGCAGTTTGACATAAATCAGTTCCCCCGTTCACACCTGTGATTCTAACTCTTTGCCGTCCGGGTTGCACACCCAGCTTCTCGGCATCTTGTTGTGTTAATATCGAAATTTGTGCTCCCGTATCTATTAAAAACTTCACTAATTGTCTTTGAGGACCAACTGGAATTAATATGTATGGGCCATCATCATTTATCCACTGATAAATTTCTACTTTCCGGACAGGCAGGCCCAACCACCTTCCGGACATTACTCGTTTTTTGACTTTGTGTCCTGCGAGTCCTCCTTAAGAGGGAGAAAGGGATTATTCCTGTTCAGAGAAGTTGAAATACGGTCTCTGTTTTCACCGCTATCTCGTTTCTGGAATGCTTCAGTTAGCCACAAGATATCACCAGTAGGCCGACCTTGAATCATGAATCTGGGAATGCCTAGTGCTAATGCTTTCCTCCACGCTTCGGTCCTTGTCTGTGTTTGCAAGGTTTTATTTCCCTTTGATTTAATTTCTGTTCCCTGTTTTGTGGACCTTACTTTCTGATCTCCTCCCCGGAATTTCTGTCTTTGGTTTTCAAGTGCTGCAGCACCCCAGCCTGTTTCACGGCTGTAGTTAACGATGTTGTGCGTTAATTCTGCCCAAGTGGGAATTGGTCTGGGGGGTTGATTACCCTGTGCGTTAAATTCGGTATCTCTTCTAATTTCATCCCGTTTTTCAGCTAGTCGGGATTTAAGAACTGCTGGGGCTCCTCTGATTAATGGTTTTAGCATTGCAAAATCTACTGTAGCAGAGAGCGGGATATCGTGTTGTCCTTTTTCATGCATGGCTTGTATGCAAGCGGCTTTTGTGATAGCTGTAGGTAACTCACTTAGAGAGTCAAAGGGGATTAGAGAGGGCTCACCCCGCTCCAGAATGTCAACTCCTCCAGCCCAATAAGCTACTCGGCTGGTGAGAGAATGGGGTGTATCTGCCGGGCCGGGTCCTAGATTTAAGATAACTCCTGGACCCCAGTGGCCGCTGGCTTCATCCTGGCTTAACATTATTCGGTCGCCACCAGTTAAGCATACTCGCCACAAATATTGAGTTTCAGTTTCACCAGCATGTCTGCTATATCTCTCTTGCAAATTTGACAGTTGCAAGGGATCCCAGGGGCTGGTTCGCGTAGTATGGCGCGGATTACCACCCCGAGGTCCTGTAGTTGTTCTCGCAGCTGTTTATTTTCAACATACAGGAGTAACTCATTTGCCCTCCTGCTCTCAAGTGCCTAACATTTTGCAGATAACTCCCTTATCTTTTCCATCTTTTGTATGGCCTCTAACTTCTTTTAAGTGTTCTTCAACAACTTTCCAATTGTACCAATTATCACGAGCCCATTCCTCTGAGAATTTGGGACTCGGGTTCACTCCATGCCTCTGTAAATAATCAGTGATAACGCCTGAAATCCTGCCGACTACGCCAAACTGTCGCGGACCGAGTAAAGAGCTTCACTAGTTAGAGTGAAGTAGTGAAATATTTATTAAGGTGGAACAGATGTAGAATATGCTCTAGGGGACTTCCTTAGACATATTTGGGGAGGAACCTTAAAAAAATCCACATTGTGTTATTAATAGTAAGTGTCAGCAGGCTTTCTCCCGTAGGAGTAAATATTAGTCACTGAACATGAGCAACGTCAAAGGAATTTTCATTGTGATTAATGGTGTGACAGTAAATAACAAAAGGAGCATTAATTGTTTGCTGCTTGTTACCGGGGATTGTTGTTTTCTTTTTACAGAATGGCAATTTGTCAGAAAAACGACCTGGGCAGCACTTAACGGCAAAGTTCCAGAAAACACCTTCCCGTGATAAGGAAACTGCAAGGCTTTTCTGGAGGGGCAGATCATAGCACTTCGCTGGGCAGAATGCAGAGGAAGAGGGTTTCTTATGAGTCTTTTTGAACTTTGAAGACGATTAAGCATGGCTTTTTTTTCCTTTTTTTGGTGTCCATGTCTGATAAAATCTTCTAATATACTGTATTTTTTTTTTTTCCTTTTTCAAGAAATTCTATTACCTTCTGAAATCAAGTCGCTCCTTTCTCGCAGGTGTCATGGTTTGCTGGAACATGAACAGTCTCTCATCCTAATACATTTCCCTGGAGTACCCAAAGAAGAGCAAAATGCAGCTCAAGTGAGCGGGGGAGGTTCTTTTAGGAGCTGTGCAGTGCTGGCCTGTAAAGACAGTATTACCCAGGAAATTTTGTGGACTTGTCACAGGAGAGGCTGTGAACCACAAAGGTCACAAATGACTGTGTAACACCAGCTAATCCTGGAAAATACAGGTGAGGGAGCTTTTTCTCCACTGTCTGCAAGTCAACTGTACTGCAGGAAGGCGGAAAAGTATGAGAGACTCCAATGTCTTACCTTACTCAAGTTTATTTTATCAGGTATAACATATTCACCTGCTGTGCTTTCCTCAGTTCCAGTGGCCAGCACTTGCAGAAGGCGCAACCAAGACAACAGGGAATGGAATTTGCTACCTGGATCAAAACTGTGCAAATGAATATAGTGAGGTCATATTGTTCTTGACAGGATAGCTGCACAGGGGCAGGAAATAAGTATTGGAATGATAATACATTTTCTGCCCTGATAGGGACATATATCGCCAACGCTGCATTTTCACAGGGAGATATTGAGTCCTCACAGAAGATTGCTTGATAGAGTTCAGATTTAACTTGATACTAATAAGTTTTGATGGCATCTGATGCAGAAACTAGCTTTCCAGTGCTTTGGGATTTTAAAAGAAAACTTTTTTAGGAATGAACTTGCTTCCCAAATTCTCCTTTGCCCCCCTTTTCATTGCAGCAAGTCAAATCTCTGTGGCAGGCACTGTGCTTCGTTCTTCCACAGGGAGTTTCACAGAATATCTAGGAAAATTTTGGAGAAATGTAAATTCATGACAGCTACGTCACGCATAGAAGCACACAGGTCATTGGCTTCTTCAGTCTCATTTAATAATGCCATGTCTGTTACACATTTCGCAACAGTCTGCTTTGATAGCTGTTACAAGCCTTTAGGTGCCAGCTGGATCTCCCTTAGGACAGCTGTACTTGCCAATTTTTTTTATGGAAAAGACTCCATTTTCAGTAAGTTGGAAAAGTCCACTCTCCCAAAAGTAGTAATTGGCCACGCTTTGGCACGGCAGCGTGTGCACAGAGGAGAGCGCAGAAGCTGCTGAGAAGGAAATAATAGGACCTTGTAGAAATAATTCCAACCTTTGTTCCTTCACATGCCACGAAGGAAAGAGAAAAGGGAGGTTTTGTACACACAAATTGCACAGACTTTTGGGGTAGCTTGGGAAGATGGTTATAGACGTTGCACCATAAGGTTTTTGATGCTTTCTGTAAGTTAAAACCCATATGGAATATTTGTCCTCTCTGCCTGAGTGTCCTCTGGCAGAGAGCAGTTGTACAGAGCCCTGTGAGAGGGAATCCTTCTGGAGGATTCTATGGCAGCATAGCAAGGCACACATAATGCTCAGTTTTCCATACCTGTGGCTTGGAAACAGGTGGGGTTTTTTTTACCATTAGATTGAGAAAACGTGTGTTCACTGAGCCCTCTCACAACACCTTAGAGAGTCTGTGTTAGGAAGGTTCCCAAGGAGGTCTGAACTTCTTTTCAGACCCTACTAAGGGAAAATGATAACAGAATTACAGCTTGGTTTCCTTACCTGGTCATGATTTAATCCTCGTGGGGGTTTTCTGGGAGTGGTTTGGTCTATTTCTTTAATCAGCCTCTAAGAAGTTGTGCTTATGGTACACTGATGGCATTTGGCTGATTATTCTGCTTCTAAAAATCACTGCCCTACTGGAAATCACCTTCCAGGAATCAAGCAGTACAATTTTTATTCCTGTGAGATAAATTAAAGTGGTGTGAATACCGAGCACATCCTCACAGACCCGGGGCTCTGTCAGTACCGATATTGCAGCAGTTGTCAGGGCATAATTTTATTAACAGTATATTCCAGCATTTGTTCCAAGTCTAACCACTATATGTCTTTTACTTTTCTAGGACTGTTACATTTACTCTGTGATACTGCAAGATACAAGAAAAGCCTCCTCTTCTCACCTCGGGGGCAGCCAAACCGCATGTTCTAAAATTGCAGATTCCTGCATTAAAATCTTCCTCGGCCCCTCTGATTTAAAAACCTCAAGTGAGAAATCTCCTCTGGTATCAACTTACAGAACTTTAGTTCTAAAACTTTTCTTTCTCATTCTGTTTACAGCCTCCTGTTTGTAGTAACGGACAATACTAAAAATATAATATTTGAAAATATGTTAATTTTTATATATTCGTAAGAATACCCAATGGATTAAGATGGTCTCAGGAAGTTACCAGTGCCCACGTTTATCAAATTAGTGACTTTGAGAGCTCAGCTGCACGGACAGCATCAAGAGATCTCAAGGCACCAGGCAATTTTTGCCAGTGAATAAAACACCATAAACTTCAGTTTTTGAACCTTTTGCCTCCTTTTCAAAGATTCTATTAATTATTTGGAATCGATGTAAAGGAAGATGCTCAGGCCTATGTTAAATCTGTTGCTTAGACTGTCTTCTCAAACGGAGACAAAGCCTGTGTGCTAATTTTTGTCTGTTAACGATGGCATTTTTGTTCCACTAGCTGTAGTCAAGAATTTGGAATCTGGATCCTCTACTCTGTTGTATTAAATATGTGATATTGTCCATCTTGTTTATAAAGTAGAGTTGATAAACTCTGTCAAAACTGAGTCATACAGATTAGCAGAGCGTAAAGTGCCGCAGTCTGGTAAATGACAGTGGTGAAATAGCTTAGCTTTTTATTGGTATTCCACTGCTCTGACACAGAATAGCTATTAAGCAGGAAAATGAGAAAGGTTGTTTTTCCCTCCCATGACTCTTACTCCACTAAGCAGACCTCAGCCAAGACCAATAGAGAGGCTTGGTTCATAAACTGAAGTTTATGATATTTTATTCACTGGCAAAAATTGCCTGGTGCCTTGGGACCTCCTGATGCTGTCTGTGCAGTAAGTGTCACTCTGCTTCCCAGAACCAGTGTCACACACAGCATCCTACTGTGAGGAGCAGGAGAGGTCCAGCAGAACAGTGCTTCTGGGCTTGGGGCAAAGCAGGGAGGAGAGCGGGATAGTTAGCTTATAGAGGACAAAACCAGAATTGAAACGGTAACAAAGTAAATTAGTGACTCATTTTTCTGACTCATTCTTCCCATCTCCCATTTTCATCTCTCTAGTCTTAGGGCTGTGACCTGATAGAAACAAATGTTCATTTCACTGTCCTGAATACTCTTTTTCTTCCCTCATCTGTCAGATGGGTACTAAATGAAGACACAGACAATAGATAATGATCCGTCCAAACTCCAACTTAGTGTCACACTGAGCATTTTAAATAGAGAGGCTCAGATATTTCAGCGACGTGCACACAATTTGATGAAATGTAACACCAAACAGGAGCTTATCTGAGCTATTCTGTGAGGGTGGTGAGAGCCTGGCCCAGGTTGCCCAGAGAAGCTGTGGCTGCCCCATCCCTGGAGGGGTTCAAGGCCAGGCTGGATGGGGCTTGGAGCAACCTGGTCTGGTGGGAGGTGTCCCTGCCCAGGGCAGGGGGTTGGAACTGGATGATCTTTAAGGTCCCAACTCTAACCATTCTGTCATTCTCTGATAACCCATTCTAAAGCACGCCTATATGAATTGTGCATTCTTGTCAATGGCATTTCATTCTTACTTAACAATCCAAAGGGATTGCCAGCCTGAGAATGAAGAAAAGCTGTCTTAAGTCACTAGTACCTCTACCTGCTGATGACAAGAAATAAAGTAAGCAGCAGGTCAAAGACAGGGTGCTTCATTTAATACACAGCCTTGAAAGTCTTCTCCAGCCTTGCCAACAGGCCATCATTCTGTAACTTCTGTAAGTTCTCATGAAAGCTAACATTTATTTTTTTTTCTCTCTTTTTCTGAAAGACTCTGCACAACCTGTTTGCCTGTCAGCTAACCCTCTCTGGGACTGAAATACAGCCTCAGGACAAGTATGTATAGATCAAGTAAGACGCCCCTTCCCTTGATTATGTTTTGCCTCTGTCGTAACAAAGCAAGAAGATTTTTACTCTTGCATTAGAAAATAAAGTAGGGTTTGGGGGAGCTGTCTTAGTATATTTTGACAAATCTCTTCTTTCTTATGCCAACTAATGCATCACAATATGAATTAGTTGCTCCAAACTGCTTACTACCGTAATTAACTCTGCTATGCTCTAGGGTCAGAAATAGCTGTTTTATAACTGTTCCAAATCAAACTGCTCTGCCACTGAAGATGTCACTTGCCGGGAGACCACGACACCTCATCCTTTAGATGGATATTGCTGGAAAACAACCTCTTTTATCTGTCCCTGTGAGGCTGAATGGACGTCTACTATAAAACCGTACTGAGGGAAATGGGAGTTGAATCAGCAGCGTGCTTAACAATGCATAACCTTTATTATTCTTCTCCCAGTAGCACTGAAATTTGCATGGCTTAGCAGGTTGTGGGCTGTAATGACGGCACTTAGGATGGACATCAGCGGCAGCAAGAGAGATCCAGTGAGAAGAGCAGAAATAGCCCAACGTCAGGACTCACAGAGGTATGGCAGAGCTTTTCAGCACCTGGCTAATAGCCCCCTCATTCCTTGGGTATTCTCTCCAAGACACCGTTATCCATGCTAAGGCTACTGGCTTTGGATATGGATATAATGTGTAAAGCTACCAAGAAATCCAAGTGATGCAGCCATTACATTTTCAATACTTTCTCTTTTCACTACTGTGCTTTACCCAGTTGAAAGGTAAGAGGAGAAACTTGCTGTGTGATAATGTGTGGATATCTGAACAAAACAAAACAAAACATAAAATCCCTAGCTCTGAAATAGTGGCACAATGGTTCACTTAGTAGTTTTATCATTATATGAACAGATGTATATAGAAAGATAAAGACTAGCTGCGATTAAATATCTTTAAATCAACCTAGAAGACACAAGCATTTTGCTTTAGCTAAAATACTTAAGTATTACTAATATGTATAAAATAAATTTATTTCACATGGGTGTTCATCAGATGATGAAATAGTATTTAGCATATGGAAAAGATATAGCATATGAAATAAAAAGTGAAATAACGTTTTTTCTGGCTCTATTTAATAAATTTTAAATTTTTTTACAGCAATATATTCCACTTACCTATTAGCTGAGCCTTTTTTGATTTGTCGGGGTGAACAGGGCAGGCAGATACGTGTATGTGCAGAATATTATTTTCATTTGATCGCTGGGCAGGACTGGTGGCACTGCACACCATTTTAAACATTGGACTGGTTTTCACCAATATTCCTTTTCTGACACTGAAGAGTTGTAGGAACTGATATGGAAAATCCTTATGCTTTTCTTGGGGATAATAAAATAAGAGATGTGCAACCAGCGATGGTACATTCAAATACTGAATTCTTTCAGAATGAGATGATTATGACCAGTGGTGTATCAGTTTCCCATATTATCAGGAGATGGTAATCAGGTAAAAGATCATTGATTGCATCTGGTGGCAGAAAGGAGCTGGTGATTATGAAAGAGAGAGGAGGATGGATAGAGGAAATAGGAGAAAGAATAGCTGCCTGCGGAGAGAGATGCAGAAAAGCAGTGGGGTGAGCACATCCTGCTGAGTAAAGTTGTGTTCCAAAATCCACAGATAAACTCAAGTTATGAGATGAATGAAGCAGTGAGACTGTGTTTAGAATTCTTACAGCCCCGGGGGTTTGTACTGTCTCAAAGGAAGAACAGTGTGTGTTTGAAAACAATGAAAAAAATCAAATGAGGACACTTTGGCTGTCGGGCAGGAGCAAGGGCAGGCATCCCCATGAGGCGGCGGGGGGTGAACAAGAGTGGAAGTGTGGTGGCACAGGGCTCCCTCCAAGAGCAGAGCAACTGCTGACGGTAGCCAGGGCCAGCTGGAGCCCAGACCAGTTGGCCAGTCTGCAGTGACAACACCAACAAGTCTGGCCACCAAGTTGGGGGGGTACGGGCCAAGCAGAGACCCTGCTGGGCAGAGGCCAAGCTGAGAGCCTCAGCTTAAGCAGCTCCATGGGGAACAGGAGTCTGTCTTGGCTGAAGCATCTGGGGGTCTGGAGCACAAGTCTTGTGAGGAGGGGCTGAGGGAGTTGGGGTTGTTGAGCCTAGACATAAGGAGGCTGAGGGGAGACCTTCTCGCTCTCTCCAACTCCCTGAAAGGAGGGTGTAGAGGGGTGGGGGTTGGTCTCTTCTTCCAAGTCACAGGCAACAGGACAAGAGGAAACAGCCTCAAGTTGCACCAGGGGAGGTTCAGATTGGAGATTAGGAAATATTTTTACGCTGAAAGGGTTATGAAGCCTTGGAATGGGCTGCCCAGGGAAGGGGTTGAGACACCATCCCTGGAGGTGTTCAAAAGATGGGTTGTCATGGTGCCGGGGGACATGGTTTAGTGATGGGTTTTTTATCAGAGTTGGGTTGATGGTTGGACTAGATGATCTTGGAGGTCCCTTCCAACCTAGATGATTCTATGATCTTCTAGCTCTTTCTTTCAAGGCCACCCCCAGCCCAAACTCTGTGTTGGCCCTGAGCGCTTGCAGCAAAACCCTGAGGAGAAGAGGGATTTGCCCAGGGCCCTGACATTCTTTAGTCTCTGAAGTGTTAACCCCAATGCAAATTCCTCACGGATGTTGCTCCAGGAGGACGTACGTTTTCAGTATAGGGGTTTTGGGGGGATCACCTACGTTAGCAGCACCAACACCACAGGGCAGCAGGATGTGACCTCCTGGCAGGGTATTACACAAAACCTCTGTGCCAAAGAGGGGTCTTGGAGAGATGTCAACTAGAGATTGGCAATGATGGGGATCAAAGTTTCCTAGGTAGAAGAATCAAATGCAGAGGCCTCCTGACCATGCTGTTTCAGGAGCTGCGCATGGGCTGCAGCAGCCTGTTACAGGTTTTAAATAGTTTTCATGAGTTATTCCAAGGCACTCAAGTGCAGAGGATTCTTGCTTTGCTGACATCAGATCATTTCTGAGTAGCTGCACAGAGTAAAAGGACTAGTCACTTCCATAAGAACTTAAAATATTAAACCTTAAAGGTCTTAAAGTCAGTGAGAGACTGAAGACACATAATCTAATTCAGGTGGTGCCATGAAAACCAAATGCCAGCTTGTAGAGGGACTTTATGGTTATGTATGGACACAATGAACCTGTGCATGAAGGAAATCCAGAGGGAGAGGGGCTGGTGGAGGGATCACTGAAGTTTTAACTTTGCTTCCTGTGGCAACTGAGCTCACCCAGGTGGCACAGTCATCTGCTGCTTGCATAGACCCATTACACAGGTCACAGGAGAAAGAGGGAATAAGGAAAGGATTGTCTGACAGAAGCTGCGCCGTTATATCCTTCCTCTTAACAAAGGCAATGTGACACAGCCAAAATTAGCTTAAAAGGAGGAAAAAAGCAAGGCGTGTTTCAAAATGGAAGCAGGTGGAACAAGGCCTTATGACTGAATTTTCATTCGAGTGATTTTAATGGAGTGGTGAGAGCAGGAGGCAGACTGGTGATTTTACCAGGAGGTTTTATAAATCTTGTAAGTAAGAAGGTGGCATAAGGAAAATATGTTTATCTTGTACCTTAGCTCCTTTCCCTCTGTTAGAATGTCAAGCCATGGACTCAGATTCTTCTTTTTGGAACTACAGAGAAAAAAAGGTCAATGAATTAGCAGTTAGATGGTATGCACTGTCCAGTAAAAATAAGCCAGTACCTAAGTTAATTGAATGAAATGCCGTTTTGCTAATATAAATTGCATTCACTAGCAGAAAAAAGTAAATAACTTCAGCGTATCAACCTCTGGAATACACCCAAATGTTGTTCTTTAACTAAGGCATTTATCACACTGAAAGGATAATTCAAAGCAAGGTCCCTAAACGTGTACAGTTCGGGTTTTCATTGACCTTATCATCATTTATTATTAGGAATTGTAATTAATTATTTAATTTAGAGTAGGTATACAATGAGAAACTATATATAGACTAGGAATCCAGTTTGGGTTACTGGAAAATACTATAATAAATAAAAGTTATTAATAAAAAGCAATGTGTAATAAATTACGGTAGGTTGAAATGTAATTGTAGAGCTTTGTGGATATTGGGCTGAATTTAAAGTTACGTGTACTGGAAATTTAATGACTCCTGACTTTTGAACAGGGCTGCGCTAATTAATCAATTGGTAATTACAGCTGTGATTAACAGCTGTGATGGTGATTGGTAACAAGTATTGATTAATTCCCCAATAATTCTGGCAGAGTTTAGAATAAGAAGCACTTTGCAGGATGCAGGAAGCATGATTAACAAAAGCAATAATAAAAACACTTCACTCTCATTACAGAGCTGTCTCAGGGGAACAAGATTTGTGAAGGTGGGAAACCTAGGTAGATTTGCCAAGGTAAAACTGCATTATGCCAAAGATTGCCTTAATGAAAGAGAATTATTGGGAAAAGTGGGTGCATTTTTTCGTAATGATAAATTTGTTCCAGAATTACAGTCATTATGTCCCCACTACCGAAGTCTTTTTTCATTACAATAGCATGTTCATTTTGAACTGGACTCAGAAACTCTTTTTATTCCCATAAAATATAACATTTATACACTTTCCGAAGTGCCATATGAATAGTGGCTCATTATCTCCTCCTATAAAGAACTACTAATGAAGGGCACAAGGAGATGAAATGTACATCTGCTTACCAAAGCTAACAATTCCATTTTGTGACAATGTCTTCAATTTTGATTTTCTTTGTTCCACAGCAGAACTGAAAAGAAAACCTTTGAGAATGTTTGCAAAAAGCAGGATTATGCTAAGATATTATTCACAACCCGTGTCTTGTTTTTCTATTGTCACAAAGAGGTTTATATTTATGTCATCTACAAGTTAAGGCCTTGGCATATGCAGCAGGAAGCCAAGGTTCCTCTTTCTTTACTGTCGGTACAAAGATTTTCGTGCAGAAGAGACTTGAATCTAGATATGTGCATTCTGCATCAGTTCTCTAACCACTGCAGTATAGAAAGCCTCCTGCTTAGCAAAACAAAACAAAACAAAAAAACAACCCCAAAAATAAGAGTAGTAGTCAAATACTACTACACTATTACTGTTAATGTTGAAAAAGATGCAGATGAAGGGAAAAACTGTCTCACATTGTGTTTGTGATACCAAGAGGTAAGAATTAAGACACTTAAAGATCCGATTTAGAGAGTATCTTTATCTGAAAGTCATTTTGAGACCAGTACCAAATTCAGAAAATTTTTACCAATAGGACAAAAGATTGATATTATTTTTTTTTTAATTTATTAAAGAACATTTTTAAATAAAGTATGAACATATGAGAGGATGCTTTTATTCCACAGAGACCAGTTGCACAACTCCCCCCTTCCATCCCAGTAATTTTTCAAAGATCTGTCTTCCTGGTCTTTGCTTCCCATTGCTTCCCACCCTTGATGGGTGAATGTTTTTTAAAAGACTATAGGGGCTCATCAAGCCTAAATGGCATGAGGCGCACATTTTATGCCATTCTTTGGCTGCAGCTAGAGACTGCAGACAATAATAACAACAGTAATCTAAAAAGCTTCATGTTGTAAATGTAAGTAGCTTTCCCTAATGTTCTTCAGAGCATAAAAATGCTAAGAAGCACTTCTGAGTGATGTAGTCCCACACAGGGCATTTGAAATAGCAGCTGATAGGAAGTGGGGCTCTTTTCCAGGGTTTTCATACAGGCGTGAGGCCACCGTACTGCTGCTGCTTAAGGCACATCAGAAAGGTTCCAAGGAAAATGTACAGAGGATTCAAAGGCCATACAGATTCTATAAAAGGTATGAAAACACCTGTATATTCTAGGGAGCATAACTGATGGTTTGCTGCATGGCAAGGTTTCTCACTATAAAAACTAAACCTCATTGAATGACTTCTAGCACTATTGCAGTGACTTCTAGCACAAGTAGCAGAGTGAGTCTTTGTAGGTACAAGTGCCATTTTTCAGTGGTCCCCTGGAATCTTTTTCCTTTCATCTGAGGGATTGTCATAACCTTTTTTATATCATTTCCATCCATCTTGCATTGAAGAAAAGGAAGGAAGTGGAGGATGAGGGTGACCACTTCTGTGTCAGATGCATGTAGCAAAAAAGCTAAACTTGGCCAAATCCGTAAATCCCCTTAATAAAGAAATTTCATTTCTTTGCAACAGGTAGAATCAATCAGAGTGCGTTTTCATATGCTAATATCTAGAGACTCACTCTTGCAGAAGAGAGATAGTAACAGGATCTTTACGCACAGTAGAGGGAGAGGACAACAGATTAGGAGGGATTATTAGTTCTGAAAACATTACAATTTAATGAATCCTTATACAGTTACCCTGTGGCCAGCAATAAGCGATCCAGGCTACGCTGTGATTTACCAGGCTTGAGGGACCTTGGTATCTAGTTAGTGATACATCCAGAAAACCTGGATGAACTTCATTTCCAGGCAAGGTCTATTTCCCTTGCCATTAGCTGGTTTTATTAGTCAAATGGGTTACATCCTGTTTGGGATTTATTTATCCACATGGCATTTATCCACAAGGGAGATTCAGATTAGATATTAGGAAGAATTACTTTACTGAAAGAGTGGTCAGGCACTGGAAGAGCCTGCCCAGGGAGGTGGTGGAGTCACCATCCCTGGAGGTATTTAGGAAACGTTTAGACATGGCTCTTCAGGGCATGCTCTAGTGCCCAAGATTATTGGTTTGTGGTGGGGTGTTGTGAGTGGGGTTTTGGGTGTGGGGTTTAGTTGGTGGGGTGGTGGTTTTGGGTTTTTTGTTTGTTTTTTGTTTGGTTGGGGGTTTTTTGGGGTTTTTTTTTATGTAGTTGGACTTGATGATCTCAGAGGTCCCTTCCAACCACTAAGATTCTGTGATTCTGTGATATTGCGTACCATGTAGGAGGCACATCAGGTCCAAATGCCTTCTACCTTTGCTCCAGGAGACCCTCAGAGGACAAAACTGACTCTTCCTCAGCAAGTAGGAGACTGTAGGAGAGCAGACGGTATGCATAGGCATATAAGGATATACTTTCTCTATTGAACCAATCTGACTAAAACTCTATCCATTAACAGAACAGGCAATTTCATATAGCATTTTCTTAATTTGTCTTTTCCTAGTATCAAAAAAAAAAAAAGTCTGTGCATTCACATATGCTATATTAATTGTGGGTAATTAAAAAGACAACATATACACTTGCTAAAAAGCAAAGTATAACTGAGGAGTAGCATAGGAATACCATTTACTTATTCCACAGGTGCCAAGAAACTGTAGTAGCATTGTGTTGTCTGCAATAAAGTGATATGCAGGCAAGACATTACAGAAGAACTTTCCTTTCATACGCTGATTTAAAACAAAATGGACCAGCAAATGTTCTGCATTTCACTTAGCTCTTGTGGTCATTTGCAACGTAGGAAGAATTGATAGAGAACAGACCAAAGGCAAACACAAGTAGCTGTGGAAAGAGAGAATATGGAGAGGCAAAAAACTTGTACGCATGTTGACAGAATCTACCTGTAAGGAGCTGGAAGACGTGTGGTGGATCAATCTCATGGCTATTTCCTTGGGAGAAAGCAAACTTTGCCTTGCTGACAGGATGGCAGGAAGAAACACCAACAGAGAAATTACATGGCGACAACAGTAATTACATTACTGTTCTTAAGCAAAGCCCCCCTTCTGTATCACAGAAGATAAAATTAGGAGTTCCTCATACTTGGGAAGTATTTCTAAATTCTGAAATACTTGAAAACATGTGTTTCATGCATTAAAATTTTACTTAGAGAAGTATCAGCAAAAATCATGTGCCCATAAAGGTGCCTTTTTTTTTTCTTAACTGTTTTGAACTATACAGGGATGGTGATCATTGAACTCAGTTCCTGATTCTGCCTACAGTATGCTTATATCCTGTTTGTGACTTATTTTACAGTAAAAAAACCTGTATGATAATTAAACTTGAGAAGCGATTAGTGAGAAACACCCTGAGTGCTGTTCTTAATATGTGGCACGAAAGGTATAACTCAACAAAGCATTGCTATTTTCTAAAGCTGGTGGTCTATTCTAATGTGATAACTGCAATAATGTCTACTGCCAAACAGTGGAAGTTTGCACAGATCTTTTAACTGAGGAAACAGCACCATGATTCATTGTCAATTGGAAACCTGCAGGGAGACTCATGAAAATATCCCATCAAGCTATCAGGAGACAGCACTAGAGGTAACAGTTTAATAAGAATGCATTTAATTTTTACGGTGCTGTTCAACAAAACCTTCTAATTACCTCCCCACCATGCAGTTAAAATACATCAAAACCAATAAAACCCCTCAGAGTAATACATAATTAAAATAGTCAATCAAATTAATTAGGAATGACTTCGGGTTTCCTGAAAAAGTAGATGAATCTGTGAACCTTCTACGTAGTTTGTTAACGGCTGTGATGATGACATACATTCCACTTATATGATTCCTTTGTGGTTCTATGCACATTAAAGTTCTGTACTTAGTTTCCATCAACAAGTTATTTTAACCTTTACTAGAACTTGTGAAAACATAAAGCACCATCTTTTTAGCTGGTAAGAATACAGGTTATAGTCTAGAACAGGAATGGAGAAAGTAATCTCCCTTCATTTGAAACTGTTGCCCAAAAATTTTGGGATTGAAGCACCTGATTTTGGACACCATTGATTGTAAAGAAACTTTACTGCTATGGAAACATCCCCTTTTAACAGACATAGATCTTAGGTTTCTCTTGTGTTTTCTGCACTCAACAAAAAACTACCAAGGGCACTGCCCCACCGGGGAAGGTGAGCTGAGAGCAAGGCAGCACAGGGACCTCTCTGACAAGGGCACCATCCCACCGGTGTCCAGGGTCAAGCCAGGTCAACCAAGCAAGGCCAGGACTGGCAAGGTCATATGGCTGGTCATCGTCTACCTACAGCGTAGCTCAGATAAGGACTGGGGACCAGGGCGTGAGCTCAGATGCTGCCTTGGAGCCAAAGGGTCTAGAGTCGGGGCTCAAGGTGGGGCTTCTCTCAGTTGTTTCTTACAGCTGAGCTGTTTTCACAGGAGCCTGGTTCAAGGTGCACTGTGGCAGGGCAGACCTCAAGGACTGTGGAAGGATGTGGACCTGTTGGAACGGGTCCAGCAGAAGGCTGATCAGCACCTCTGCTATGAGGACAGGCTGAGAGAGTTGGGGGGGTTCAGCCTGGAGAAGAGAAGGCTCCGGGGAGACCTTAGAGCCCCTTCCAGTCCCTAAAGGGGCTCCAGGAGAGATGGGGAGGGACTCTTGATCAGGGAGGGGAGCCATAGGACGAGGGCTAATGGTTTTAAACTGAAAGAGGGGAGATTTGGATGAGATCTCAGAAGAAATTCATTGCTGTGAGGGTGGTGAGACCCTGTCCCAGGTTGCCCAAAGAAGTTGTGGCTGCCCCATCCCTGGAGGGGTTCAAGGCCAGGCTGGATGGGGCTTTGAGCAACCTGGTCTGGTGGGAGGTGTCCCTGCCCAGGGCAGGGGTTGGGAACCTGATGATCTTTAAGGTCTCTTCAACCCAAACCATTCTATGACTATGATGGGAGAGGGAAGTTGCAGAGGAAGACTGAAGAAGAAGGTGGGTACAGACTGGCAATTAAACCCTGTTGGTGCACTCAGGGCTTCCACAAATTCCATCTCAAACGTCATGCCAAACCATAGTTTGAGTACTTATAAAGATGGGCAATAACTCTAAATCGGCACCTTCCCATGTTTCATCCATATTTTTATCCCTAGAAATGAGGGAAAATAAAATGAGTTACTATCACTTTAACTTCTCTAATAAATTTAAATACTGCTTAAGATTCACCTAAGTTCCCATTTTAAATCATTGGTGGCTATTTATAGTCTTCTTTCATGCACGAGCAGTTAGATAGAGATAAGTGTCAGTGTTTAATTCTCCATGTGACTTATATGATCATAATATAACTTATTCTCCAGGTACAGTGGTGTGTCTTACTAAATCTCTGAAGAGAAATGCATGTCCACAGAGAAGGATTAAAGTCACAGAATCATTTAGGTTGGAAGGGACCTCTTGAGATCATCTGTTCATGTCTATTAAGGAATCAAATACTCTACATTTGTTTCCAAACAGCATAACTCTCTATGAAATGATGTTTTCCCTTAAAAATACTTGTTTCTTGGTTATTTTTTGTCTGTGCAAGGTTCTTAGTTTTCTCTATTTTTATTTCTATTTATTTATCCCTTTAAGAGAATTCTAATGTGTTTTTTTCATCCAATGTTTATTTCATCTTTTTCTATCACCAAAATGATGAACCATCCATCATTTTGGAAGGAAGGAAGGAAGTCTCTCATTCTTCCTCTGGGAGACTCCTCTTTACACTTCCTCACACGGTTATGATGATTTTCCCAATAATAACCCTGAAGTTCTCTTAGCTCAGTTTCATCCCTTGAATTGTAATATTTTTGGGGGGAGGGGTGGGGGAAGACATTGAAATTATATTCCCTTCTCTCAGGTGATTTTGATGTGTCATTCCCAGCACCTCAATGTATCCAGGAAGACATTCAGCGTAATATCAAGCTGAAGACCTTCATACCACTTCATTTAGAAGTACTTTCAGCTGACCATTTCAGATAACGTTCTCTCTGTTTAACCAGGATGCCCAACATAACCAGCATCAGGACTCAGAATTTGGCCCCGTTCTTGTAAAAAGTTTCTTTACAAGTTTCACATTTCCTGTCTCCCCCCCAAAATAGTTGTTCTTAGAATTCTCTCCATTTTGCCTCGTGTTTATTACCTAAATAAATGCAAAAGTGTAAAACAGGACACAATATCAAGCAGGGTATTATTTCAGTAAAAAAAATTAATTCTCTTCACAAAACAGTGATTAGAAGTATTCAAGAATATCTTCTGTGCTGGAGAGAGCTGCGCCAATAATTCATATAAATTTCCTACAAATTTTCATTCATATTTTCAAATGGATTCATTTATTCATCTGCCGTCTCCTCTTGAGCTTGCTTCCACATACATTTGTGTAATTAAGCTGAAGTAATGTTAATTTCCAAGTTGTGTATGCGACAACGTAGAGAGGCAGAAGACTGCGTTGAGTGCGGGAGTGCTGCTTGTACAAATGCTTGTAGAATCTCTGAGCAGAAAAAGCCAACAAATTACAGAGAGCGAGGAACATATCTTGGTTTTACACGTGAGCGGGTGTATGTATACACCCTATTGAATTCCCATTTGTCTTTCACATGATGTTGGCAGAAAAGCAAATTTGTGTGGGTAATGTTAATAAGGAATTCTTGCTCTATGGTGTTGTCTTTGGACAAATGTAAAAAGGCAAATTAAAAAAAAAAAGAGGAAAAAAAATGGATACTGGCAGCAACTGAAGCCAGGGGTTGTATTTATGAGAAGTTAAACTGGCGTAATTGCAGATTAATATTAATTAATTAAACAACGCTTTGACTGATTTTTGTCCACTGGACTCAACGGCGTGTGGGGACCTCCATCCAACCCCAGAGCAGGGCATCTTTGGAGTACCTCCTTCTCTGTCCTCCAGACGTGGTCCTTCATTAACCCATTACCCTCCTCAAATCCACCAGCCGTTTTCTGGGCAGGGAGAGAAGCAGCGCCAGAGCAGGAGTGTCAGGTAGATGATACCTTGGAACAGAAAGGGTGATACCTTCAGGGTGATGCCTGAACAAAAAGATGATACCTTGGAAGAGGCAAGGGAACGATGCGCAGTCACAGTCCAGACCAATGAAGAAAAGCAGGAACTAGCAAAATCATAAAAGATTTACGAGACCATAGCACGGGACTTCGGTCACGGCTACAGGTCTCACCTGTGTGATGTGGTGACTGGTGTGATGGGATCAGCAAGTATTAACTTTGGTGGAATTTCATATTGTACGTGCTCATAATCGTGACTCCTCTGTAGTATCAATAAGTCATTCTTAGCTTGTTTTATCCTCTTTAGTTTAGTTCAGCTTAAGGTGCTGCCAAAGTACCGTATGCTAACCTGGAAAAAAAAGGCATACTAGAAGAAGCGAGAGTTTTATCGACATGACCCAATAGTTCTATTACCTTATATTGTTGTAACTTTTTATATAAGCAATACCATCCTGGAAAATGCCAAAAAGTTTTGCAGTGAGTATACTTATCTGCATGCAGAACACCATTGTAGTGCTCATCATTAGCATTGGAGAAGGATCCCAGCAAACACACTGCGTTTTCCTATAGGGCCTTTTGCATTTTTACATGAACAATTTAGTTAATGATGTCACCCAGCTATGTTAACTAATTACGTTTTCAATTAGTTTCTGGAATTAAAGTGGGTTATATTTAGAACTTATTTAATTAAAATAGGCAAACTATACTTCATGTGCCTAACGTAGATATTCTCAGAACTTTCCACTCTTTGCTCCACCATGGATATAATTAACAGGAAGGTTTTCAGTGCATTTCCAAGAAGAAAGGGCAAAATACCTTCTTCCTTTCTAATGATAACAGCAGCCTCAGCTCCTTGCACTTTTAAAGTGGGTAGGTAAGGAACGTTTATTATTCAGCACAATATGCCGTGGTGACATTTCTTGCCATTTCAGCACTGTAGGACCAGAGGGTCTGTAAACACTATTTGCATCCTGGCAGATTTATTCCATGATAATTTCCTTTTGATGCGGGGGCTGTGCATAGCTGAAAGAACCCCCAGGCTGTCTCTGTACTTCCAAAAGTTGGTAAACTGTTTCCTGGATAAAATAAATAAATAAATAGATAGATAGAGAAATACCAATAAACAAAAAAATGCAACAGAAACAGAAGTCACATTAAATAATTACTACATTCATTTGGCTGTAACAAAAAGCAAAAAAAGACAGCTTAAAGGTTACAACAAAATCACAAATGGAGAATACTATCCCACAGATTCTCTTCTAGCTGTGAATAATTGTACTAAACCCCCAAAGATTTCCATGAAGAGCACTTCAAAATCCAGGGCTTATCATTCAAATAATATAAAGACTGCTTTCCTGAAATTCTGAATCCATATGGCTCTCATGGAAGGCAGCTTTTAGTTTGCTTGACACCTTTGAAAATTAAAAATATTGTGTATAAAATCTGTTTTTGTACTGCAAAGAGAGAGACCTTCTGAAGTCTGTCATTTGTGTTGACTTCAAGACGAATGTTATTTATCAGCATTTTCAGAAATGTTCAAGCACCTGTTGAAGGACGAAGTACAAGACTCATGTCCAAAGGCGTTCTCAAATAAAGGACCTGATTCAAGGCACGTTAAAATTACCAAGGGCTGCAATTACCTTGTGTGCAAGGACATTCTGTGCAGGGCTTTGCCATCCGTGACCTGCTTGTCTGTGCAGCCTCTGGCTCGGGAACTCCTTTCGTAGACACCAGGGCACGATGAAAGAGGAGAGGAGGTGGCGTATTTCTTGGTCCCCTTCTAACAAGAATTTGGGGAGTGGCTAAAGCATGATCCCAGGCTGCCCTTGCCATGAAGCACCCACAGAAACTCCGCAGATGGAAAGACACTTGGAGTATGAAGTCCCAGTCCCCAAAGGCCACAACACTGCATTGGCCAAAACGGGGCCAATGTCGTCTATCGGTTGAAGGTCCCAGCTGCTGAGGTGAAACTTGGTGAGGTTACGTGCAGTTTAACAGGTGCTTCCCTCCAGGAAAGAACTGTATGTGCCTCCTTAGCTGGTTATACAATTCCTGGATACAGAAGGAAGTCTGTGTAACAACAAAAGCTTTACAATGTGAGACTTAAACATTGTGAAAGCTGCTTTGCCTTTAGCTCCTTGGAAGGCATTTTAGACTGTGAGGTGTGGTGATCATCCCAAATGCATGGAAATTAACACTATAAAAGCAAATACTTCTGTTGTATTGCTGCTGATTTCAGAACCAGGCGTTTACAGCATTTAAAAAATAATTTACACGTAAACTACTTGGCTTGTGGTTTAGCTCTTTTGCATCAATGTCTCTGAACACCCCTAGGAATTTTTCCCCACATGAAAGCCAGCAAGCAGCTGTTATTCAGGAAAATGCACATATTCACAGGCAAGACGGACTGCTTCTGCTGATGATTTGAAATAAAACCCTGCATTTCCTGAAAATACTCTCTCTTACTCCATTAAGTTTAGAAATGGCAGCTTTTTCTTCTCTTTTTCTTTTCTTTTTTTGTCAGTGCTTTGTCCCCAGCGAATATTAAGGTGCCTTCTCTCATACAACAGAGGAGCAGATCAATACAGTGTTTTCATTTGTTGTCTTTGCATTTGTGGCTATAGCAAACCTAAAAGTGTCTTGGGGCAGCCTCAAAACTTACTCAAAGAAAAACTGCACAAGACAAAAAAATGCCTCTGAGGTTTAATTATCCTTCTTTGTTACCTCTCACTGGAAAGAGATGTACTGTAGCTGTGAGTCCTTCCATGGCCAAGAAACCTGCACTTGTTGCTTTTTTTTCGTTGCCAATAGCAAATAGGTCTTTAAAAATGAATTGTTCCTGCTTCTTTTTTTTGCCCATGGTCTCGAGAGTTTCTCTCTTGTGCACAGACATGTAAATTGGGTGATGGAGCCTGGGAAAAAATTCATCTGTGACTCCTTTCCTCTGTTTGTCAGTTCATGTCTGATGCCCGATTTTTCTTTTTCAGGGATGGAAGCCTCAGCTATGGAATGGTTGTCTGATGCCTGGTGCTCTCCATCAGCTGTTTCTTTCACATTTTTCTTGAATTTTGAAGTGGCAGCTTTTCGCCTGCCAAAACCAGGCATATTAGAAAAAAAAAGCTTCCATTCTCTCATTTCCTGTGGAGTTGCCTGAGTCACCTTAGGAATAAAACTGCTAGAGGGGCAGTTTAGCACAAGCTGTGTCCTCGTTCTTGCGACACTGTTGAGTGACTGGTACCTTCTGGTCCTTCTCCACCTGATACTTTTAAAAATTTTACTCAACGTAACTTATTTAACTACGCAGCTCCCACGGGGTAACGTTTGCTTCACTGGCATAAATGAAAAAAGGAACATGAAAAATTGACCCTTCCACATCGTGAGGGTCTGATGTAGCATCTTTCACTCCCGCTACATTTGCTGTTCCAGCTCACTGGGAATCTTTCTAATCTCTCTGCACAATTTGAGGCTCTTGAAATTACTTACATGCACAATTATATTTCCACGACATTATGTGAGGCCACGAGAAAGGCCTCGTTAATGCTCTGGAAAGAGATTGTAGTTCTTTGACCAGTTTTCCAGCTGTTAAAGTCGCTTGTGATACGGAGACGCAGACTGTTGGGAAATTGTGAATAGGGAAAGGACTGACCTCAAGACTAGGATTTATCCAACATAATCACCACATTTCTAAAAAAAAAAACAAAAACCTGCCCAGCTTTATGAGGCATAAATAATGGATATATGTTCTCCTACAGGATTACTGGGAGTGTAGCTGACTATATCCTACGTGATCGTTCTAGAAGAGTCTTTCTGTTATTACACACCAGCACTAGCAACCTTAAGCAATGTATCATACAGTCACAGGCAACAGAAGGTACAAGGAGTAACTTTCTGCCATAATATTCATTCACACAGGTAGTTTTAACAATAGACAACGTCACGATCTACAAATGTCTTAAGACACGCAGAGATGAGATCAATGGAGAGAGGTTAATTAACTTTGTGCAGTCATTTTTCGCTCGTGCACCTGATTTTCTTCACCTCTAATGTTAAATGTAGAGATAAGAAGACATTTAAGGTCCTCAGCCTGCCAGAATGGTGATGAAGGACTGAAGTAAGAGACAGCTCAGGCAGATTATATCAGGAAAACTAGGGTCTGGGTTTTGAGCCCGTTTTCTTACCTTTTTTTTTTTTTTTTGGCGAAGAGCTAGTGGGATCCTCTCCAACTACTTTTGACCTAGTTGGTCTTTCTCTACATGTGGAAAATTCTGCTCGTTGCTGGATGATTTTCAGCCTCTCCCACCAGAAGTGGCTCAATTATACATGCTTGGAGAGAGAAATGAAATGAAAATGTCTAGTACTACAAGAAACAGCGGCATGAAGAAGGGAATTTCGCCTTAGTGTTTATTAGTGTACAACACAGTAGTGATAATTTTTGTTTTGCTAATTAATGACAGGAGCTTATTGAAGGGGAATGTAATAATGAAAGTTATTGAGCTGGTTTTGCCCATGGTTCTGAAGTTGTTTGAGTACAATTATATCTTCTGAACAGGAAGATTCAGAAACAAACCACATGCCAACTGCATTAATGGAAATACATGGAAATACTTTTAATTTGTGGTCTCTTCTGTCAGTATTGTATAGAAAATGTGGAATGGTAGCATGAGATCGAGGAAGAAAGATATAAAGAGACTTTAAAAAAATGGACTGCTTAAAAGGTTAGATGTGTGCAAACACTTTGTACACCACAGTAGGTGAAGAATTACCTATTGTGGTTTAATGAGGTTTGATTAGCAGTAGTAGAGATTTAGGATCAAGATCTAGCCCATATAACAAGGACCCTTCCCAACCATAGAAATTTCTTATTTGTGGAAAACTTTAAGTTTTGGCCCTGTGAAACTGCGTGCAGATTTACATCAAAAAATACACTTGCATTAGTTTGTTCTGCTCAGAAGTAAAAGTGGGTACGTGTAACCTAACTCCCAACCAGGAGCCACACGTAGTACAGTGTCTGAGCAAATGTGTCGTATTTAGAATCTTAAAAGTACCCTTAAAAGTACCATCAGATTACTGAATAGAGGCGATGACTAATGTGTCAAATGTTGATATCAAAGACACTGAATCTTAATACCAGGTTAGAGACTCAGCTGTTTCACCTCCTGTTTGGTGAGTTGTGAGCAAAGTAGATTTTCATTTTGCTGTTACTTTGCTGAAGGTGGGAAGGGATGATAGAAGAGGAAAGAAGAGAGTGATTATATAGAATCTGCAGCACAGTTAGAAACAGAGCTTGTGTATGTGTGCACGTCTGTGCACATCTTCTGATTTCTAAATTCAGCCAAAGTGTACAGAGAATCAATGAGGAAATAGACCTTCATAATGTTCTTTTTATTGACCAGGTGTTATAGCTGGGCTTGCGCTTAAATCTGCATAGAGTATACAGTGTATACAGGACACTGAAAAAATGGGTTAACTTTTTCAAAAGACTTCCTAGTCCATGTTGAACCTAATTTAAACAATTTTCCTTTACTGTCACCATTTTAAACTGGTATAATTAAGTATTTTTTCAAAGGAAAATACATGCTGATGTCTTTGCATAGTATTAAATATTTAAAATGAACATCTTTGCTGAAAATTTTGTGATGGAAAATAATTTTACCAAAGCAGATCAAATGAGCACATCACGTCTCCTTGTAGTAAGTGTACCCTGCTCTTTGAATTATTCACCACTATATATCTATATATACATAAAATATACATGCAGTATCTGTACAAAGCAGAGCCTGGGTGAGTCTGTTGAAAGCATGCCTGGAATATGTTCTGTAATATCCCAAATCTCAGATCAAGCATAAAGCATACTTAGCTCTGTGTGCTCCGTAGTAAGGATTTTCCTGAAAATGACTCAATTTGGAGTCCATTGTACCCCATTGGAGCTCCAAATGAGCTCCAGGCTGCTGGGGGAGGTAGAATGATGTGGTATATTTGACTGTGTCTTGAGGAGAACTCAATTGACCTCATATGAAGGAATATTTTGTGCTGCCCACCTTAGTCTTATTATCATTTCAATATTTTTTTAATGTAAAACATTGAAACAGAAAGTGGTAAAACAGAAGCTTAGCTGGACTGGCAAATGGCCACCAATCATTGTTGGCAGGCAGGTAATGTTAGCCACTGAGACAAACAAATCAGATTAAGATTAAGAAAATGACATATATATTGCATTGTTATCCTATTTTACCTCTTTTTTTTTTTTTTTTAATTTGTCCTGTGTTTGTAGTTTGCACTGTGAGCATTCTCATTTCCTTTCCTCCCGCTTGGCTTCATTATTGCATCTTCCTTTCATCTTCAAAATCCGAGCTCTCCAGATTTCCATACGTACAGAATGCTATTGCCAGCTTCATTCAGCATCTCCTTTGCCACTTTAGTGCAACAAATACGTTGAAGCCATTGTTTTCTATGAGAATGTACTTAGGAAGCTGGAAGGAGTGGAAACAAGAGGGAACATCCAAAGCATACAATGTGGATGGCAGCTGTGGGAGGTTTGTGTCCTGTGGAAACCTGTTTTGTGATCCCTGATTTGTATTTCTAAAACTCCTCTCTAAGCAAAGCACAGGGTCTTTAGGTGAGCCATTACCTGGCCTACCTCAAACGTCCTGGATAAACATTTGCAGGTATCTAATCTTCCTGCTGTGGAATCATATCTGTAAAATAGGGATGCTAATATTTCTTTATCTTGTAATGAAATTGCAAAGTTCATTAACATCTTTGAGTTGGTTGTACACTTCATTAATAGGAGCTATCTAAGCATGACACGAACAATTACATTGCTTTGCAGCTTTTTTCTTTTTAACATCTGTTTCATCTGATTATTTTGACACAATCTATAGCATTTAAAATACTACTTGTATGAAAGGAATCATAAAAAAAAAAAAAGAAAAAGGACAATTAAAGTACTCTCAATGCTCTTTTCTGGTAGCATTCAGAAACAGAATAGACTTGTAGCTAGAGGGTATAAGTACCAGGCATTGCAGAAGGAGGTCTGTTGTTCTCAGGGAGTAACACGATTTTTCCTGAAACCACAAGGTTTGTGCATGTTTTAGATAACTGCCCTGATGCTCATATTCTGACATTCTTCGAACTCTGAAGCCTGAGGTTTGTCAACCAACGTACTGGGAACATGATGCTGAATGGCTATGGTAGTTCACTGGGTCTAAGAAGACATCAATAATCTTACTAACGATGACCTTTCCGTGCCTTGGCAGCGAGAGGAACAATGGGAGTGACTTCACAAATTGCTTTGACCAGTACTAAACAGGGCCAGAAAGCCTTGTTGTGATGGCAGTCTCCTGTGATGAGTAGAGATACAAAGTGGGTCTCTTCTCCCAGGTAATTAATGACAGAACGAGAGGGAATGGCTTCAAGCTCCAACAGGGTAGGTTTAGACTGGACATTAGGAAAGAATTCTTCGCAGAAAGAGTGGTCGGGCATTGGAATAGGCTGCCCAGGGAGGGGGTTGAGTCCCCATCCCTGGATGTGTTTAAGAGACGATTAGATGTGGTGCTGAGGGATATGGTGTAGGGGAGGACTTTGTAGAGTAGGGTAGATGGTTGGACTCGATGATCCCAAGGGTCTCTTCCAACCTAGATGATTCTATGATTCTACTTGGATGCTCTGTCTCCTGGATGAGAGCTCTGCCCTGCACATAGAGGGTGTTTAGCTGGTTTGTTTCCACCTCTGAAGCAGACAGTGCTGTCAGGAAACAACTCTATGTTGACTCGTTGAAACAAGTGACAGCCTTTCCCTGTGCGCAGGGTAGGTTTATTCTTGGCTTCGCCTAGCGAATCTCATCTCTGAGAGAAAGACGGATAAACTCTCCTGGCTTGTATAATCTCTTGTAAATAGGCTTTTTAGATTGAGCGGGTGTCAAATTATCATGCTTGGAATGCCATACGTGAAGGAAACTTCGTGGCAGGCGTGACGGCGTGCTCCGGCAGCAGAGCTAATGGCATTAGTGACACAGTAGTCAAACAGCCCTAAAGCGGAAAAAACAAAATTGCTAACATGACACAACAGGGCTCCACAGTTTTTCCCCCTCTTAATTTCCTGCTTTTCAAGGTTTTACCAGTAAAAGGGTGCATCATAAGAAGCAAGACATGTCTCGAGGCTTTTCCTTAAGCAAGGAAGAGAAAAGTCTTCTTCCCTCCAGACCTACAAGAGGACAGGAAGATGCCCACCGTGGTGGCTGTGAAAGGGAGTTTGGGTAATACCACAGTTAAATGGTTTGAGTCATTCTGGATGGGGTTTTGAGCAACCTGGTCTGGTGGGAGGTGTCCCTGCCCATGGCAGGAGGGTTGGAACTGGATGATCTTTAAGGTCCCTTCCAACTCTAACCATTCCATGATTCTAAACTAATGCACTATAAGCCAGGACATTGAGACCACAAACAGAACTATGATGGTCAGTCAGATGTGAATATAGAGGCAAAAGTACCTTCTCTGCCATCAGAGACACTGGTTAGTGACAGGTAACAATCAGAACCTTATCAGTGGTGAAATGGGCTTTTTGTACTTAATTCTTGTTGGTTTTTTTATCTGCAAAACTGTTTGGTTTTTTTGATCTGCACCAGTTTTGCAGTCAGCTGGGAATGACGGTACCAGGCTGCAGGAACACCAAAGGAAAGCAGAAAAAGTCCAAACCATCTAAAAGCAGTCTGTTAACTCTGACTGAGCAGGCTGAAAACCAGTATTTTTTGTGTCCCTGCTCACTTGCCCGGTCTAGCCACAAGAGTCATCGTGCTGTCAGCTGGATGAACTGTTGGGGTTCTCATTGCCAAGCCAGCAGTGTGCCCAGGTGGCCAAGAAAGCCAACAGCATCCTGGCTTGTATCAGAAATAGTGTGACCAGCAGAAGTAGGGAGGTGATTGTGCCCCTGTACTCAGCACTGGGGAGGCCACACCTGGAGTGTTGTGTCCAGTTTTGGGCACCTCAATCCAAGAGAGATCTGGAGGTGCTGGAGCGGGTACAGAGGAGGGCAACGAAACTGGTGAAGGGGCTGGAGAACAAATCCTATGAAGAGAGGCTGAAGGAGCTGGGACTGTTTAGTATGAGGAAGAGGAGGCTGAGGGGAGACCTCATCACTCTCTACAACTACTTGAAAGGACACTGTAGAGAGGTTGGTGCTGGTCTCTTCTCCCAGGTGATTAATGACAGAACGAGAGGGAGTGGCTTCAGGGTACCCCAACAGGGTAGGTTTAGACTGAACATTAGGAAAGAATTCTTCGCAGAAAGAGTGGTCGGGCATTGGAATAGGCTGCCCAGGGAGGGGGTTGAGTCACCATCCCTGGATGTGTTTAAGAGACGATTAGATGTGGTGCTGAGGGATATGGTGTAGGGGAGGACTTTGTAGAGTAGGTTAGATGGTTGGACTCGGTGATTCCAAGGGTCTCTTCCAACCTAGACGATTCTATGATTCTATGCCATTCTGATGGTGGGTAAATCAGCCCAACTGACACCTTCTGACACCACGTACTCACTGACAGCATAGCAATTGGTAGGAGGCAGCGTTGTGACTTGGCTGTCAGACCGTTGGGTCTGCCACTGCAAGGCAAATCGAATACAGCTGGTTTGTGAGGTTTCTTTTACAGGTTGCTTTATCAAAGAGCAGGACAACGAGGTTTACACTTTGATGTTTTTTTCAGCCCAAGCCCCTGTTTTTTTAGCACGAATCTGCAAAGAATTTAAAACCTTTCCCATAGACTTCCCACAGCTGTGTGGATAATGAGAAGTAAAAATTGTCTCTGAGAGGGTGTACTGGCAATTTCCTTCTCTCCCGTCCATGCTTGGATGCTGGCTGTCTGCTAGGAGAGGTGTCAGACAGCTGAGCATCAGAAACATCTCATGCTGGCCATACTCATGATAGGCAGGTACCGCATGTCACCTTCGCTCTCCATAATACAAGGAGACAATGTCATGAGCAGTGTCAGTGAAGATTTACAGCCCATTGAGATCCCTTTTTTTTTTTTTTTTTTTTGCCTTTCCCGGGAGCTAAAGTAAGCAATAAAGTACACAAGCTCGTGGAGCTACATAACTCTTTTTGTCAGCTGTGTCACTTGGATTCAATATATCCCATACAAGGCGACAGGAGTCTCTGTTATTGTGCCGTGAATGTTCAAAAAAACAAACAACAACCAAGCATAGCTCTCACCTCCTCCTCCCTTATACCGCCCAGCAAAGAGAATCAAATCTTTGCACGCTATCAAAAGAGTCTTGTAGGTACATTAATCTATGTGTCTTACCTCCTGATTTCAGAGTTTTGCTGGCTAGTTTTGCTTCTTCTGCTTTCACGTGCGCTTTCTATTCCTTTCCCTTTTCCACTCTGCAGATAGAGAAGAGGCAAAGTGCTGTCAAGTTATCTGTAATTCTTGACAGCATAATTTCCTTAGGTCAAAAGCGAAGCAGTGTAACTGTGAGGAAAGGGGTATTCCCCTCCTTTCCATAGCAGCAAAGTGAAATTTCCAAAGAGATTTGTCACTTTGAGGAAAGAAAATCCTGTGAAGAGTGTTTATATAACTTTTGATTTAGCTTATTTCAGTGTTTTTTAATGTTTGTCAGCACTATTGCCAGCATAAACAGCTTTTCTTATCTTCATGTAGATTGCGTGGTCACACACACGAGATTAACGGGGATGTGTGAAAAGCCTTTTCAGTCACCCACTACCCAAAGTTGGGACAAATTGGTAAGCGTGTATGTATTCTGCTTCTTTTTTTGCTGAACTGGAGTGTGGTGCTGCCTAAATCTCTTTTACTGAAAATTAGGAGAGATTCTCTTGAATTGTTGTGAAGGGGGGGGGGAATTATGCCGGGGAAAAAATGGTGATGATGTGGCAGGTGTTAGCATTGCCACTGGTAAACTGCTTTGGGAAAATTCATTTCTGTTCTCGTTGTTACTGCAGAGATTTGAGCAGCTACAGAGGTGACCAGAGCTTTGTCACAATCTTGACTTCGTGCAAGAGAAGTCTTCTGCTTCCTTGGTGGCATTTCAGGTGACATTTATTAGTTAAGTATTAATACAATGCATTTATATGGGAAATACCCTCTGTGGGAAATTATTCCTTGAGCTGCACGGCAGAGTCAGTGATCCATTCCAATGGAATGGATCCAGAAGTGGTCCAGAAGCCAGGCATAGGGAAGAAGCAGAGCAAAAAAATATGTTGTTGACCGTAGCCAACGGGTGGGTGAAAGAGGAAGTATACTGTGACATCTGGACAGATGTTACCTTAATAGAAGAGAATGATGTAACTGGTCACACCACTTGTCTGGGAAAAATGCCTGGTTTTGATCCTTGTTAACAATCTGGGCTTGAGAAATTCAACAACATGCTTCAAGGCTCTTTCCTCTGGATCCTGAAGACTCCTGAGAATATTCAATTAACCAAGTCTATTCTCTGGTCTTTTAAACGGTACCAAACTAATAAACACTTGTAAAATATTTTCATCCTGTAATATCTCCTCTTCAATTACTCTGTATATATACAAGCCCTTTACATCTCATCCTTTTGCTTGCCTTGAAGCAAGACTGACATTTTCAGCAAGGGCTGGATTGTAAGATTTTTTGAGACAAATAAATCCGTATCCAAAAGAAAAATCCAAAGCAACTTGAAAAGTTTTAAATTAGAAGAATTAATATGCTGTATGCTTAGCTAATTATGTCAGGATTTTTGTTTGGTTCCTTTGTAACCAGGCATCAGCTAGAAAGCTGTGAGCTAATGCCTTATTTTTCCTTCTCCATTTAGCACATGAAGGAAAGGAAATTACAGTTCTAATTTTTACTTTAATTTTATTGTTTTTGTCCGTGTACTGATAATTAATATGTTCTGTGCTACAGGAGGGTGAAATGATATGCTCATTATAGAATTAATTAAAGTCAGATTAAGTCAATTGATTCGTCCCCTTCACCATCCCTGCTGCGATAACACTTTTGGGGGCCTTTTGCCACTAAGGCACCATTACCTTCTTCTATTTCCTCTGGAACCAGGTAGGAACTTCTCCATTCTAAAAGAAGAAATGCAATTGCCCCTGTTTCTTTTCAGTTCCATTAGATCTATTCAGTGTTTCAGTCTTGCTTAAGATTTGGAAAACTGTGTGAATCAGCCTGAAAGTCAACTTTTTTCTTTGTGGTTTGGATTTTTTTTTTTGTTTGCTTTTTTTCCTGGCAGAGTCTTCCCCGGTGCTACCTCGGAGCTCTCTGATCCCACTGACAGGGATACCTATGTGTAGGTAAACATCCCTATAAGTAAATCATGTAGCTCAATAAAGAGCATCCCCAGTGACCCCCATGGACTACTCCCCTCAACCTCTCTGCTCATCTCTCCCTTTTCTAGTTCCCGGATGAAGTTCAAGAACCTACATCAAACAGATGTCCATAGCCATCTCTTTGAAAGCTGAATGTCTGGACTACTCACTGCAGGGAGATAACAGTCCTAATTTCATTGTTTTACTCCAAGCACAAACAGAATCCACTGTGGATAACGTGAGAAGTAATTTGTATTGTAATAAATGCTTACAGTTTAAAAGACGTCCAAATAAGGAAAAAAGAGAAAAGAATATTGACATTCCCTACAGAAATGTAAATTGAAGCACTGGACTTCTTGACTCCAAGACTGAGAAGAGCGAAATCTAAAATAAGAATGTGTAAGTAATACATCTACTTTTACAGTGTGAAGCTCGAAAAGCAAGTGAGGAAACGCTTCTCATGGTGATGCTGGAGGCAGAAAAGGTGAGGCCAAAGTCTGAAAACTGCTGTGCCTTACGTTGGCAGGCAAGTTCCTTACCGAGATGGAGCCAGTGAGCTGTGGCTACTCCCCAGCTTCTGGAACCAGAGCTGTTTAGGACATACATCCAGCTGTACTTTCCCAAGCAGTACTGTGTTCAGTTTTGGGCCCCTCACTACAGGAAGGACGTTGAGGTGCTGGAGCGTGTCCAGAGGAGAGCCACCAAGCTGGTGAGGGGTCTGGAGAACAAGTCCTACGAGGAGAGGCTGAGGGAACTGGGCATGTTGAGTTTGGAGAAGAGGAGGCTGAGGGGAGACCTCATTGCCCTCTCCAACTCCCTGAAAGGAGGGTGTAGAGAGGTGGGGGTTGGCCTCTTCTCCCAAGGGAATCATGACAGGAGCAGAGGAAATGGTGTGAAGTTGGGGCAGGGGAGGTTTAGATTAGATCTTAGGAAGAATGACTTGACTGAGAGGGTGGTCAGGCACTGGAACAGCCTGCCCAGGGAGGTGGTGGAGTCACCATCCCTGGAGGGATTTAAGAAATGTGTAGACAAGGCTCTTCAGGGCATGCTCTAGTGACCAGGATTATTGGGGTGTGGTGGGGTGTTGTGTGTGGTGGTGTTGGCGTGGGGTTTGGTTGGTGGGTGCTTTCTTTGTGTGTTGTTTGTTTTGTGTTTGGTTGTTTGTTTGTGTGGTTTGGTTTTTGGTTTTGGTTTTTTTTATGTGGTTGGACTCGATGATCTCAGAGGTCCCTTCCAACCATGGAGATTCTGTGATTCTGTGTTTCCAGTCGGACAAAATCATAAGGAAAGTTAGCAAGAATAAGGATAATACATAGCGAATTCTTACAGTATTAAATCACATCCCCAGTACAATCACCCGAAGCTCTTCGCAAGCGAAACACCTCTTCTTTTGAGAGAGTTCTTTGCTGTTTAAAAAAATTAAAAGCCATATTAAAAATATTTAAAGAAAGGCATGTCACCTGCTGCGACATTAGCAAGCGCTTCCCAGCTTTGATTCTTCTGGAACTGTTAATGCAGGGAAATTGTCTGTATTCTCAAATTATTATGTTTGGACAGTGTCCACCTTGTAGTTTACTTGAACATTTTGTTGAGGGTGCATTTCTTGTGCCTTTTGTCTTTACCTTCTTTGCGCTAAACTTTATATCCTTTTCAATAAGAAAGTTATTCTGCTCTGCAGTTGCCAAGGGAGTCATGCAGGCTCATTCTATTCTGTTAGAACAGGAGATAGCCACCTACTAATTAAAGTAACTGGCACACATTAATGTCTCTATGGTGCTTTGTTTATTTCAGATTTCTATTTCTTGTGCAGCTATTTCTCCCTTTTGATAAGGAAGATATTTGTGCCCTTCCTTTACTTGTATGGCATCCACTGTTTGCTCTGTTATATGGAATATCACTATCTATCACTAGCACTCACTGGTGAGATGAGTGAGCTTTGACCTGTTTTCTCATTCCACACACTGGTTTGCTATGTGATCTGTGCAAGCTACTGACAAGTAATTGCTGGTTGAATTGATAATTTTAGATATTCAATATTCCTAAAGAAATCTACAGGATGGAATTTTAAGATGCTTACATATTTTAGTACAAATCATACTAAAATCAGTTAAGCATCCTACTATAAGCTTGCTACCTTATAAAATAAACACTATTAGAAACAATGCTTTGGTGCTGCTTTCCAGCTACTCGGTTATAAAAATAATTTTCCTTATTAAAATGATTTCCCAGCGAGGTTACTAAGGTGTTGAGCCACTTTGGAATAGGCAGTTTCATCTTCATAATTTTAATAGTTACTACATTGCTGTTTCAGAGGCAAATGTTATGGAAGGTGTCATGAGTTTAATAGGCTTTTCATGGAAACTGTTGGTCAGAGTTGGCAAGGTAGATGTATTATTAGTCTGTCGGTACGACCTCTTAATAGTTAAGTTTACGTCAAAGATAAGTTTGTTCCTGGAGATTAAAGAATTGTGATGAATCTGACGCATTTGGGGAAAAGAACTTAAGCCTATCATTCTAAAACCTGTTCTTGGTGACCATGGAAGACTCTTGCTGACATGACCGCAACTAGAATACTGGGATTTCTCATTTCTCACCAGCCCTTAATGCCCCCACTTTGCAGATGGGCAACTGAAGTTCAAAGTGATTTTCTCAGTCTGTGGTGAACACGGACTTCGCGCAGATTGTTTAATACATCCTTCCCTCAGTGTCTCACATCAGTAAGTGCAGCTGCCCTTAAAAGAATTGCCACGACTGTCAAGTGTATTTCCATTTATCAGTCTACCTTTAATTGTGTGTCCTGCAAAAGTGATCAAGTTTTTAACTGCTACGGGGAGGGCCGTAGCTTGGAAATGCTGATACTGATTTTCTATTCCTAACCAGCTCATTTCAGAAAGGGAGGAAAATCTGGAAACTTGCAAGAATAATGAATAACCGACTTTTTTAACTGATCCCATCTCTGTCAGGTCCTGATTGCAACTGCTTCTCCTGAGTGTACTTAGATTTTCCCCCCTTGCTAGAACATTACTTTATTGTAGTGAATCTCTTTTCTGCTATCATTTGGCCAGGAGACACCTGACTGCAACACCACCTGGCTAGGTTCCCAAACCCAAATAACTCCGTGCCAGGAACCCATCACAGCGTAGAATGAAAGGAAAATACAATGCTGACAAAGCACAGAAGTCTAACAAGTTTTCTGGACTTTGTTGAGATTTGTTGAGATTTGTCTTCTCTTCTGTGCTGGGTACAAATGTGTCTGACGTGCTGTTCTTTGTTCAGGGGGTCTTGATGAATGTAGCTAATTGTTCTACTTCTGTTAGCTGTTGCGGGTTGCCTAATAAGTCTCCATAAAATGCCTGTGCTCTTACCCTTTTAGTCTTTGAAAAGATGCTATAAAGCAAAACCATTAGACTCACCCTTTGAGGTGCCACACTAAAGACCGATAACGAAGGCTACAGCATTAGGAGCAAGAAACACGAGAGCTGTTAGCAGGAATAGCATCGAGATTTGGGGAGCTTTTCTTTTTCATACTTTAAAAATGATCAAACTCTTTGGGCCGAGAGGGAGGTAACAAAGCTTTCCTCCTTTCCTTCTGGCAGGATTCCTGCAAGGTCTGGAAGGTGTAAGGGCGAGGGAAAGGCAAACAGCCTAAACAGGCTGAGGACTAAAGGCAGGATTTGGGGGTCATTTGTACTTTTACGATGCTGAGGCACAGCCCAGCCTTTGCTTTTGATTTAGCCCTTTGGACACAGTCAGAAAGTTCTCTGAATTAAGGTGTACTAAGGAGATTACTATAGATCAAGCCTGGAAGAGTTAAAAATAGTTCTCTAAGAGGGTGCTGGTACAGAAAATAAAAAAGTGGATCCCAGAAGAATTTAGCTCTGCTCTTTAGAAAATTGATGACACCTTCTCTTCATAATTCTCCTTTTATTCAGGAGTTACAAGGCAGGTGTGAATCAAGTCAACAGAAGACCCTAGAGGCAAATTAATGACTGCTACTGTGCTGGTCAATAGATTAAGAAACTAAAATACGCACGATACTTAAATGGAGTCTCCAAGGCCTTTGGTCTATGAGGAATTTGGGAGACTTGATGTACTTAATCAATTACCTGGAAAGGAAACTAGTAACTACACAGGTTCTGTCAGTATATTTCAGTAACAAGGCAGGACATATCAGTGAGCCCTGAAATTTTTCAAGGAAAAAGCACGCGTAAATAAAGGACCTCATTTGACATTTATGTGAAGACTACTCAAACCTGTCAATATTTCCTCAGAAAATTTAATGGTAACAGCAGTAATTGGCTCCGAGTAGGTCTTTTTTCCTCAAGTTGCTTTCTCTTACAACTAAGTTGATCTCCAGCCATAAAAAGGATTATTTTAAAAACTAATCGTTGCATTTGGTCTTTCTGCATTTTCTGTAGCTAAAATGAGCTTTATCTTTAAATAGATATTTTTTATGCACCCCTGACTTCTGGGCATTAGCCTCTGGGTGTACGTAGCTGAACAGTCAGTCAACACCTCTGAATAACACAAACATTGACTCTTCAAGGTCACAATGAGGGTATTTTCAATGGCACCACTCTCCAGTGTAAAATTTTGTCAAATAAGAGGCTTAGAGCTTATCTTTTCTGTTAATATAGATATATTCTTCTTGCTCCTATCTAGGGATTGACCTTGGTGGTATACTTTCTGGGAAAACTGAAGTGTATTGTCTTCACTGATTTTTTTACCTCAAATATGTCCATTCCAGGGGTTAAAAAAAACCCAAAACCACAAAAACCAAACCTTTTTAAAGTAATCAAGCATTGTATTTGCTAAAGAAAATCTTCAGGAATAGCTCATTAACTTCTGAAGGGGCCCACTGGCTTTGTAGAAGTCATACGTAGACAGATTTTTAGCTTCAGATACTGAAATCTCAGAAACTTTCAGATAAAGAAGTGTACCAGTTAGCCTGCAGGTATACATAACTAACAGGGTGGCTTTATCTAGATTGCAGCATCCCACATAATATTTGACGTTTCCGCAGCACATGCTTGATCTATAAAGCTGAGAAAATCTCAGGAAGGTAGGAGGATGTTAATCTCCCCATTTTTATGCACTTGGAAACTAGGTCATGTTATTCATTTCTTTCATGAAGAGATTTTCCTTCTCTTTTGTTCCACAATAATGTACTTTTTTTTTTTTTTTTTAAACTGTCAGTCAAAACAAGGTGTCAAGACCACATTGCAGGACAAATGGTGCATAAACGGATTTTGAAAATTCTGTCATATCTATGCAAACATGACAAAAAAAGATGTTTGCAAGTGTGGATGGTTTAAAGACAGCGAGGTTCACAAACTGATAGAAGATCAGCTTTGTAAATGCCTCTCAGCTGCAGCCATCTTCGAGTGAACTTAAAACACAGGGGAACTTTTCTTTACACTGGAAGGCAGCGCCATTTCGCTGCGGAATCGGACAGAACTTGGGAGTATGGGAAGTCAAGACATGTGCGAATAGGTGCTTTTAGCATCGTTTCACAGCTCTGATTCCAGCCCTGCTCCGTGCCAGAGAGTGTCACTCTTAGAGAAGCCCCAGGGCTGCCACGGCCGCGGGAATGAGTACACAGCAGCTGGGTGTGAAATGGATGGCAAGTTCTCCTCCGAGCTCCCCATATGCAAAGTTAGCTGCTCTGAATGGGTTCAGGTGACACTATGGGCAGCTATTCTAGGCACTTAAACATTTCTTTCCATTGTAACCTATTTTTTCTTTTTTTTCATCAGTGAGAGACTTATGTGGGCAAGCAACCACTTCTACTGGCTTTACGAGAGGCCAACCAAAAGCGTAGCAGAGTCTTTTTGGATTTTCTGGTCTTACGTCACGTTGTTCTTAAGAGATGCCCCTCCACTTAAAAAAAATTCAGGCCGTGCATAGAGTATCTTTCTTCCATTAAAAGGACTGCCTTGACAAAACAGTTACCACCACAGTTTTGTCAGGCTTAATCACTGATTTAACATCAGTGTGAACAACTGACCACGCTAATAGGATTTAGGCATACCTTGGAGAAACTGTGTTCTTTTCCATGTTCTCACTAAAGAGGATCTGAGCACAGCTGCCAATATAACAGATTGTGACCTCCTTGTTGCACAGGCCCTGATCCAGGATATTGGCATCTCGAAATAATCCTAATAAGCACAGTAAAATTTAATGTTACAACAATGAGTGCAAGCAACTGCCTTATTTGTTCTTCCCCCTTCCACAGAGCATAAGTGAACAGGTCTGGAGTGCTGGAGCATCTAGCTATAAGAGAAGTCCTTGACCAGAAATGTCAAGGAGAGAAAAAGACAGATTATTTCTTTTTTTTAAATATTGAGCTTTGATAAATGCTGTCATTTCAAAGTAAAAGATTAGCAAGGATATAAGCCATCTACTAATCGAGTTGATAAGATGCTTAGTGGATATCAGATATAAACAGCTTTATTGTGTATTTATCTTGTAGAGAGCCTAAATCTTATCCTTACTGTCTTGTTTTTCTACACTTATCTTGGAGTTTCTTTACAGATCTAAAGTTTATTGAAAGCTCCGTAAGGAGGCACCGTTCCATATCCTGCTGGGAAATTTTTGGCATATAATCAAAATACAAAGATTAGAGCCAGGAACTGAACAAAACCAATGAAATTCAGTCCAAGAAGAGCCAGAGAAGAACAGAGCAGATTCTAACATTTGAGAGAGGAATGACTCCAAGTGCCACCAGCTGGTGGATGGGTTCAGCAAGGCCTTCTCATTGGTACTCCAGGAACAGTATAATGGACTGTAATTTAAATCATCTTCCTAGGGAGAGAAATGGAGGCATCCAGGGACAGAAAATCTTGTCTTTTTAGGCTCACCCCCAAGGTTTTGAGCAAGCTGAAAAGTGCATAACTAGGTTTTACGTTCTGTCATATGGCAGCGTCATTAAAAGTCAAGGCAGGTTAATTGGAATGGTAAGCCCCCTAAAGCTGCTGAACATCAGAGAGGGAAACCTCTTTGGCAGTTGCTAGTTTATTGCCTTTTCACTCTCCCTGTTGTTGGAGCAGGGACAGCTACCTCAGGCATCTCCATGTATGGCTGCCGGTTCTAACATGGCTTTTATCACCATCATCCAGGGCCCCGTGGGGACACGGAACCATTTCTGGTGAGGTATTGAGGAGCAGTCATAACAACCATGAGGGCTGAAGCAGAGGTAATTGAGACAAGGCAGGCACATTTTCCCCAGAGTTCAGGAACTGGAAGATTAATTAGTTGAAATAGCCTCCCGGTGGACACTACTTCAAAAGGCAAAATATGTTGAAATAAAATACTTCAACTTTACCCTTTAGTTTCAGGGGCCCTGTGTATTATGCAAATAAATGTTATTTTCCTCCTTAATCAAATAGGTGAAAGCAAAGTATACGGATTATGCAGGGTTAGATTATGTGTGACAATTGCCATTGTGACTCATAACGACCCGTATTTCTTGTGTTGTTTCTGCTGTAGTAAAACGACAGCACCATGGTGGCACTCGTGCCGTGCTGACTGTGCTATTCAAGCAGGAAGGTTCTTGCTTATTTTCCCAGTGGATGCAAAATTTTTCCAGCTCCTGCCTCAGGAAGACTTGGTCAGCAGCTGCACTTCAGACCCAAGCTTGGTAGTGAAATTCTTGCAGGGTGTGCAGAAAAACTCAAGAGCCGCTGCTGTGCTATTAATATTTATACTTTGGGGTTTACATCTCTTGCTGGGTTTCCCCCTCTCTTGAAGACCTGAATTTTCACGATGCCAAGTGCTTCTCACTTTGCAGTGCCTCGACGGACCCTGGGGCCAGCACACACACCCTGAACTCCCAGGAGGCTGAACCCAGCAGCCATTTAGGAGCTGAGGATGCAGAGGCAACCTTCCTTCAATTAAGCATTTCCTCTTATTGGAGCTCTGCTGAACTCCTGAATACTTATTTGCTTTATTCATTAATTTCTGAATTCAATCGCATAGCCTGAAATTTTCCTTTTCTGGGGTGAGAAGGCTTTTCCTTACAAGCCCCTGTAAGCTTTGGGGAATCTACGAGTTTGTTTTCTACTGGCAGCAGCAGCAAGCTTTGGTCCTGGTCTTCCCAATTAAAATACACCATGCTCTGTCATTTCTTTCACTGCTCTGTTCTCTTCTGATTCCAGCCCTCCACTTTTTCATTCTTAAATTTGCATTGCTCCTATGTTTTTCATTAATAAAATATATACATTATTATCCAGCGAATCACAGAATCATAGAAACATTTAGGTTGGAAAAGACCTTTAAGGTCATCGAGCCCCACCATAAACCCGGCACTGCCAAGTCACCGCTAAACCATGTTCCTAAGTACCACGTTTATCCATCTTTTAAATACCTCCAGGGATGGTGACTCCACCACTTCCCTGGGCAGCCTGTTCCAATGCTTGATGACCCTTTCAGTGAAGACTTTTTTCCTAATGTCCATCCTAAACCTCCCCTGGTGCAATTTGAGGCAGGAGATAAAATGAGAATATTTATCACTTGCTCCTTCTAAACTCCTAAATGATATGTGCACTTAAATAAGCTGTTAAACACCTTGGGAGTGCCATATTATAAGGTACCTGCAGTTTTCTACTCTGAACAGAAATTTTCTATATTACTGGCCAAAAATTAAGTAGTTAGTAACTACGTGACAAGCTAACTGCTACTGGGTAATAATGCTTTTGTGCAACTACAACTCTTATAATCCTGTATTAACTTATTTGTTGGGGGAATATTTCAGGTTATAAGCTTGGTCCACATTAGCAGTCCTAAACCCCAAAAATTCTTGGGTATGTTTAAAACCTTTGAGTTGTGCCTCTAAGGTATTAAAAGCCCGGTGCACCAAATGAAGTGTTCCAAATTTTCAAAACGAAGTCAAGGCAGCATTTTTTCCCCCCTGTAGGTCTACTATTCCATCTTTTGTACGCAGAGCCACAACATGCACAGGTTAAAATAGATTTCTAGGCAAAATCGAGTCTTTAGGAAGCGGCACCATCTCAGTAGTCATAGTCATCAAGTGTGCAGCATTCAAAACAAAATCCAGATAGTGGCTTAGCACCTTTTGTGTTTTTTTTTTTGCTTTTAGTGCTTGGTGGGGATTGATGGATTTCTGTGCTGAACACCAAGTGCAAGAAGCAACGTGGAGGATCCCTTGAGCTCTTGCCATGGAAAATCAGTGACTGTGAGATCTCAATAGGATCTCCTGCAGTAATTAGCTGTTTCCAGCTTTACCCACCACATCACAGACTCTGTGCGCTGTGGAATTTAACATCTCAGCCCATTAGCTGCTATCCCCGAGCAAGTCAAGATGCCAAAAGACTATTATGTGCAATCTTTTATTTCCTATCGGCTACATCCCAAGATCATTGAAGCAGCAACCAGATAAACTTTACTTTGTGATCCTTTGGCCTGATTCCAGATACTGTAACATCTGAGATGATTTTTTTGAGGCATTTGCACATTTTAAATAGAGGGAGGGGGAAAATTCTCCAAACAACTCCAAATTAGCTGAAGAACAGAAGGAAAAAAATAAAAATCCATTAATTATTTACAAGAGAACATATGCTCCCTCCTTTTCTTTCTCGCACACGTGACTTGTCAAACATCTTTTTTTTTTTTTTTAAGGCGTTTGGAAGCCCTAAGGAAAACAGTATTGCTGCAAATGTATGTACATCTAGATGTGTGTAGGCAGAGCCAGGTGCAATACAGCAAAACCTCCGATAAGATGCATCACAGAGAGAATGTGCACATTGCAATTACACACTTAGGATTGATGTTTTTTCTGATGCTACTTAATCATGTGTCTGACTCTGTGAGTGTATAACTGAGGGAGCTGTACATAAGTATAAAGGCTTGCAGGTAAGGGTTTGATCAGAGAGCAGCTATCTGTCGTTATATCTGAATATTAAAGAGGTTTGTCCACTTTTCCATTCCGATTTGTGAGGGAATAACGTTATGTGGTTTCTTTTCTCATCTGAGTAACAGTGTTTGATAAGTGTTAAGTAATCTGAAGTTCCTTAAGGAATTAGGCCTAGGATTCAGTGCATTTCAGAAGACTTTCAAAGGGATGCTGCAAAAAAGCAGTAGTCACAAATTCTCCTAGAGAACTGAAAGCCTCGCTTCCTCTTGCGCAGAGGCTCCTGACTTCTTTTCTTCTGTTGTTGACAATTTTAGCCTCAAAAGATGCATTTGAAAAATATGTCCCCATGCCACGATGCAGTACTGGGGTCACCCGAACCATCTGTGGGACAGGCAACACGGGATCATACAGAGAAACTGCCCTGCATCCTTGAAGCAGTATGGCTCCTAGTTAATTAGCTCGGGCTCCTAGCAAGGTGTTTTTGAGCCCTATGATACTAGTTAAGAGCTCCCAAGCCAGCTCGTTTGGCACCAGCGCAGAGCCTCCAGTTGACACAGCTCATGCTGTAGACATTCCTGTCAAGCATCTTGGAGAATTTTACTTTTAATCCCTTGTGCTGCAGGGTCCCTGGCTGCAAAACAGAGAAGTAGTACATAGAATCATAGAAAGGTTAGAATTGGAAGGGACCTTAAAGATCACCTTGTTCCAAACCCCCTGTCCTGGGCAGGGACACCTCCCACTAGAGCAGGTTGCTCCAAGCCCCATCCAGCCTGGCCTGGAACATCTTACCCTTTTGTTAAATGCTCTTTCATCTGGTAATGCAGAATTTATGTAAATAAAAAGCATTGTTTTAAAAAAAAAAAACAACAAAAAAAAACCACACAACACAACCAACCTCTCCCTGACCAGATAAAGGCATTTCAGCCATATTCACCTGTAGCAGGTTTCCCCACAGCTGCCCAAGACCTGTCATCATCTTTCAGTAGATTTGCCTTCAGCAAAGCGCTTCGATTTTTCTGCTTCTTTTCCGAAAGCCTTGTTGCGTGCGCACGCCAGTAATTACAATTATTCTAGTAATGACAGCCCTGTAAGTGACATCCTGGAGTTCTCAGAGCTTGCCATCATAGCCAGCAGCTATCTTAGCACAAGAGCCACACGTTAGCTCTCCCAAGTGAGATGTCAGTCGAGTTCCCCTTCCATCCCAGGTCTGTGCGCGCACGGCTCCTGGGAACTGACAAAACAGACCCTTTCTGTTAGGTTTCCCGGGAGAATTTAATAGCAGAGTTCCAGCACAGGCACCAAAATAAGCCCCTGGATTTTCCTCTCTCCAGCAGTCACCTGCTCCACAGGTTTACTGTTGCCTGCACCTGGCTCAGGGAAACGTAGGGACCCGGTTCCCCATCGGAACCACAGATGCCGCATCCAGCTTCCTAAAACTTGGAGAGCTGTCTCCAATAGAGTGGTAAGCATTTGTTGTGATAAAAGTGCTGACATAATTGCAGCGTAAAGCAAGTTAAAAGTGTCACATTGCATCAAGAATGTGAGTCAAGTGCTTTTCTAAAAAAAAAAAAAAAAAAAGGAACAAAAAATTCTTCGTGATGCTTTGATTCTTCCTGTGCTGGATTAAACAGAAACAGTGAGTGGTCCTTGGGTAAAGCAGATTTCAGATTCCGTCGCAGAGCAAAAATATCCCGTGATCTTTGCAGTGAGTTTTTCAAAGTAAATATCAAAACATAAAATCACTATTTTTCATGTTTCTGTGTATAGATAAAAAGCAATTAGTAATCTTGTTCTACGGAGGAGCTGGCAGAAATAATGATGCATCTTTTTGCAAGTGAGATTGTTTGTATGAAGTAATTGTTATGTAGCAACCTAGCTACTGCATGAAAATAATTACCATCTTATTAAATTGTGAATAATTTCTATATAAATAGCTCAATGCTAAGAAAATTTTTCAGATCTCTTCCATGGAGTACCGCCTTAACATATTTGTGTGCGGAATTAGGATGCTTTATTGTTTTTCTGCAGCTTAGATGAATGTTAATGGTTTAGGATCATATTTTTCACCAGCCACTGAAGAAAACAGGTATGTATTTGTACGATCCTACATTTTTATAGAACACCTCGCACATAGAGGTTTTGGGGATGTTTCTTCATTTATTCATAACTCTTACAACTGTGCAAATCCAGAACTAAATTGTTAAAGAACACCTATTCAGATGTGACTGTTCATTTGTGGGTGGGAACTTTTCTGGATTCTGCAGTCCTTTGGGATTCTCAGAAATGTAAAACATTGACAACTGTAAGAGAATTAGGGCAGGTTCCAAAAAATTAACTTCAAGATGGCTCAGGTTAAATATAAAAAAAATAGAGGCTTCCATTTACTAGAAATGGTATAAGAGACTTGTCCAAAAATATACAAGACAATTTAAATTGAGAATAAACTATGAACGCTTACCTTGGGCACGTGATGAGAATCACCCTAAAAATAAAGTTAAGGAGATGTTTTGGGGAGTTTTAAGAACATTGAAATAGCTTGCAAATTCATCTTGATTTCTGCCAAGCCCTTCACATCACTTTTACAGAAGCCTAAATAAACATGTTTTATCCATTTTACTTAAGGAATAACAGGAAATAACCTACTGAAGGATCAAATCTGTAATTAAATGATCCCAAATAGTTTTTCACTTTCCTGATTTGGCAGAATTCCCCAGGAAATAGAGATTTCATGCCATATGAAGAAAAATAATCAGAATTGTCAGAAGATTAAGAAAATGTAGTTGTGCAGTTCTTGATGAAGTCTAAGACATAATACATGCAGGTTTGTCACAAGATACTTGTAAGATTTGGTCACAAGTGCAACACTGAACAGGAAGTTAAAAAAAGACAACTTCAGACTGTATAAGAGAAAGTAATTTAAAGCCTTTCAGTCATCAGAGGATGCCTTGGATGGTTCCAGTGTAACTGCTTCGATTTTCTGCATTTCCTTAAAGCAGAACTTCCAAGGCTGGATATTTAAGTTTTTAAATGGTGCAGGAGACAGTTTAATGTCAGCACATCCAGGTGGAATTGGATTTGTCTTTCTAAAGAAGGAGCTTAAACTCAAAGTGATAATCAGCCACCTTTTGGTTATATATGTCTCTCTAGTGTTTATTTATTTGGCAATGATAGGTAGGCAGCTGGTATGAGCAAAAAAAAGTGCAGAGCCATCAGTCTTGCCCAAGGATGTCCTGGCCAGCTTGCCTCTCTTCTTTCCTCTCATTTAAAATGATGCAAGATTGGAAGGCAGTGGAACTATGTTAAGGGAGATAGAAACACCTCTTCTGAAAACTAGAGGTATCTGAGGAAGTGAGTTAAAATGAAAGTAACTCAGTTCACTGTGGAGCAGCTATAAGCTAACACAGAAAGGACTGGATCTTCCAGTAGGGAGGGCCTGAGAAGAGTGTGCACTAACTTTTGATTATTGCTGTCCCAAAACATGCTCGAAGTCACATTATCAGCCAACCAATACATTTGCAAAAGTGTCCTCTGGCTGCTCCTGCGGCACCTGATTCCAAATTCCCTGAAGGAAACTCCAGCTGCATGCTGTACAGCCTCCACTGTCCTGGGATGATGCCAGGGAGAAAACATAAGCTGGGAACCCTCCTTAGAGCAGAGTAGGTTCTCCACTGGAGGTGGTTGGCATGGCTGATTATACTGGTGAACAGGACTCAGTCTGAATGGAGCATGTCTACAACAGCAGTTCTGATGCCTGCAGTGATTTTTTTTTCTGAGTTCTTTTATGGTGCCAGAAAGGTTACTATTTCTATTATTGTTATCTAAAGTGGTGTTCTTACTGTTCCTCTTCAACCAGGATCTGAAGGAGGACAAAGAAGAAATCTGTGGTAGAACCTCTAGTGCTATCTTCACCTAAGAGAGTTCTTGCGAAGTTCTTATCTTCCTCAGTCCCATAAAGGTTCTTTAGTGAAGGTGCAATTATCTTATAACAGAATGAATTTTCAATTTATGCAGTGCCAGTGCAGTATTCCCATTGGAACATCCTAGCATAACACAAATAATTAGTACTGTGCAATTTCTTCCATTCTTGGATCCTTCTGTTTGGGTTTTTCAGCATTCTGACCCATGGGCTTTCCATTTGGTTCCTGCTTTGCTCCTTGGACTTGATATACATTGATTCCTTGGCTTGCAGGGCTGTAGTTTGGCTTCTAATACCAGTGTATTGCTGCCTCCTTCCAATCCTGACCAAGGGCTGTGACTCTAACACTTGGTTCCTCCTTTCTCCAACTAATATGAGACCAGTAGAAGTTCAAGGTGGAACAGATGTCCACCTGCAGCCTGTAGAGGACACCACATTGGAGCAGACGGATGCCCAAAAGAGCCTGTGACCCTATGCCAGGCTCCTGGCAGGACTTGTGACCCTGTGGAGAACCCACGCTGGAATAGTCTGTTCCCAAAAGACTGCACCCCGTGGAAGGACTCACATTGCAGAATTTCAGGGAGAACTGACTTCTGCTGGAAGGATCCCGTGCTGGAGCAGGGGAATAGTGTGAGGAGTCCTCCCCCCGAGGAGGAAGGTTTGGCAGAAACAACATGTGATGAACTGACCACAGCCCCTGTTCCCTGCTCCCCCCACGCTGCTGGCAGGGAGGAGGCAGAGAAAAATTAGGAGTGAAATTGAGCCTGGCAACAAGGCAGGGGTGGAGGTAAGGTGTCTTAAGATTTAGTTTTTATTTCTCATTATCCTATTCTGATTGCATTGGTAATAAACTAAACTACTTTCCCAAGTCGAGTCTGTTTTGCCCATGATGGTAATTGGGGAGTGATCTCTCCCTGTCCTTATCTCAACCCTTGAGCTTTTTGTTATATTTTCTCTTCACTCTAAGCTTCATGCTAGACTCAGACTTTGTTTTTGTCAATCCATGTTGCTAAAGGAGTACATGGTGCCTTTTTATCACAGTTCTTTCCAAAAAAAATCAATCAAACTTCATTTGTTTGTCACTATATTTTTTTTTCTCATCCTTATGCTCCGTCTTTCTGGAAAAATACCCCCTCATTTTCTAACTACTTATTTGTTTGTAGTATTGTTGCATCTCCATATATGTCTTCAGTTTTTCTGACTGAGCTAAAAGTTTCTGCTTAGTTCTCTTTTAAAGTGCTGCAATAAAATCTTAAACTGAGGGGTTTTTTTTATCTTTTTTTTTTTTTTTTTACTTCCTGCAACTCTTATTACTTGTCTGCTTCATAGTTTCCCATTCTTCTCCAACAATTAAGCTTTGTTATGGTTTGCCTATAGGGTTTCCCACTGATGCCTTTATATGTTGCAGTGGTTTCATTCCTTTTCTCCATATTTTCCAAAGTTTGTCATCATCAAGTTTGTCCAACAGTACAGATTCCACACATTTGTGAAGTACTTAATTATCCCAGAAATATTCAGTAATATTTCTGTGACTTAATATTATTTTTATTCACACAACCCCAGGTAATCTTACCAATTTAATCAGTATCTTATATGTCTTACAGTGTCTTTACGCTTCCATTCACTTCATGTAGGTTGGTATTTTCCAGTTGATTTACATTAATAATATATTTTAATCAACTAATGTATCTTACATAAATTAATGTATTTTGAAGTAAAATGCAAGTTTTGGCATTGCCGATACTGTACTTGCACAATTACTCTTATCACTTTCATCTTTTGAATACGTATATGTTAAAAATTGGATCAATTAACTGTACTTTAAAAAAAAGTTATCCTGCTTCCTCAGGCTATCTCTTACTCAAACTACCTTCTATTTTTGAGATGTGTCTTCTTCCACATGTCATTATGTTGGATTCCTCTGCCTCATTTCATCGCCACTTGCGTGCACCTGTATTAGACATGTAGTCTAGTACAGAGTCTAGCTCAAATTCACTTCTGAATTTAAGTGCAACACTACTTTTAATTTCAGAATTTTATTTATTTGTGAATCGACTGCAGTTAGGCTGGTTCCTGTCAGAATAGCAGGTTTAGGCTTTGTTATTTACATACTAGACAAAGAAGACTGATTTTTTTCCCTGCGATGTTTCTACTCACACCTTTCCTGCTGAATCTGATAACTGAAGCAACATGCACCAAATACCAGAGAGAACATAGCTGGACCTCAGGAGAAAGAAGCCAACTAGCATTATTGTGGGTAATGAAGAAGAAGAAAACATCAACATCAGTAAATATCAACACTATTGCTGTGAAACCCACTCACATATCTCAGGGAAGAGACACCAAGGAGGCTGCTTTGACAGATATGGGGGTTTCAAGAGATTGAATGACAGGTTGTTATGAAGGATCCTAATTGAGCTTGATGGCCTAGAAAATGGGAACCAAATGTTGCAAACCACAGGGAAAGCAGTGAAATAGTTGGTTCACTCAATTTCTTCTTTTTTGTCAGGGTAGTTAGCAAATTGCCATCTGATACAAACTCACTCCATGTGTTACTGATCAGAATTAATACCAAAGCCAAATAGTTATCACCTGTGAGATGAACTCAGTCTTCTCTAACATACTTTGCTTGTCTCTATAAGGCACAAAAGCAAAAACTTATATATGGGTACATATACAAGGCAACTAAGTGAATGTCATGGTTTAGGCCACGTTATCTAATGACAAGATGAAAGATGTTCTCCCACACCTGTCACTCCAAGAAGAGGAAGAAAAGAGAAATATCTATGAGTTTAGGAAAAGCTAAACTCCTTTAGTGAAATACTAATAATAAAATAAAAAAGGAAATAATGAAATGGATACAGTACATACAAATATATACAAAATCATACCAAGTTCCCAGAAAGATGTCACTGGCAGGCACCAGGAAAGCTCCAGACTGGACTCAGAAGAGAATTCCAGAACTCATTGATGGAGATTGAAGGTTGACAAACTAAATGGGTCTTCCCTAGGCATCAAAGAAAAAGAGCCACAGGCGAAGCCACCATTGAAGAAGAACCAACATAACCCCTTTGGTTCCTCAGCTTTTATACTGAGCCGGGCAGAAGGGAGGGAACTCTGGTTGGTCGGTTTGCATCACCTGACCTGTCCTCTCCTCCCCACAGGTGCAAACCCTCAAGGGGGTAAACAGCTGAGTCAGCTGCCCCTGGTTGCCATGGCAACGAGTGTAAGCATCAGCCTCTCTCACTGAGCAGAGCTGGCTCTGCTCCACCCCAACCAGGACAGTGAACAATGATTTCTTCCAGGGAATTACGTTTTGTATATCAGCAAAAGAAAAATGTATATCAGCAAAAAAAAATATTTATAGTTCTGAGCTTTTAAAAATTAACCAGTCAGAAGGAACAACACGTGCTAAGACAACACGCCTTGGATCCAAGTCATGGGATAAAAATTGTGAGGGGATGAAGTTCCGTTCTACATGTCCAGCAGACACGTGCCTTTCAGAGTCATACTTCATCACATGTGAAAGGTAAATCTGCACATTTCAAATTTTTCTGTTAAAAAAAAAAAAAGGAATCCTTTCCTCCTGGCCAAATTATTTTAGGCCCTTTGCACCATCATATGACATAACACAATATCAGAATATTTGAAAGAAGTCATTTCAAAATGCAACATGATCTGTCCTAATGGCTTTACTCTGGAGCAAAAAGTTTACAGCATTCACTCTCTTTTGCAGAATATGTAATTGCTTTGAGTAGAAATATACATTCTAGTGCCATGTGGTTTCCTCAAAGTGTGAAGACTCAGCTCTACCAAACACTATAGAAACTCCAATGCAGCGACAGGCACCATAGAATTGTCAAGAAAGGAAGAAACTATAAAGAATAGGCAACAGAGATATTTCAGCATTTTCCTATTAGGTGAACCTTTTTGGAAAGACTGTGGGATCAACATTATTTGAGTGTAAGGAGAGGAAGAATCAAATTATAAAAACTGTTCTTAAAGCCCTGACGGTGTTCAGAATCTAAGCTTTCTCTTTTTTTTTTCATGTAAATCACATATCAATGGCACATTTCTCCTAGGTTTTTTTTTTTTTCCTTCCATATGGGATCATTGAATATGAACACATGGCCAGCAGTTTCTCTTTGCTTTGTATTTGCGATGGGCATGGCCAGCCTTCAGGTTGGGCTCGTCAATACGACCTCCACCAGCAACAATTCCAACAGCTCTGTCTGCAGAAGAAATCACTTTCTCGGAGCCAGAAGGTTATAGCTCTATAAAGTATCTACAATAGCATCGTGCTCATATATATTTACAACCCACATTATAGATGCTGCTGTAGTTAAGCATCGCACAAATTTGTGAGTGGCACCACACGGCTCAGGCAGGTATTTTCAAGTATTGATGAACAACTAACCACTTCATTAGTGCAACTGCTAACTAGCTAGTGTTGCCTGTCCATCTTCTGGTGGAAGAAACTAAATAAGGTAGTATGAAGCGTGCCTGCTCTCTGCTTTGTGTTTCTCTAGTAGTTGTTTAAAAGAAAGCAAACTGTTCTTCCCTCCCTGCCTCACCCTGTCACTTTTGACAAAAATGCAAGAATTCTGATATTTTCATCTTTTTTGAAATAACATTGTGTACTTGGCTCTTTCCCAGCTGATTTCACATCTACTCTCCTGAAATGTTCTGTATGGCAATACAGACTGCTGCTTGTGCGTTTACCACGGCATCCTTCAGTGTATGTCAACTAGTTTTTGCTCTCCGGTCTGCACAAGTAGTAGTTTGATAGTGTCTGAAATTAATCTCTGTGTGTGGTTTTTTGGTTGTTTTTCTGGTTTGGGTATTTAGTTGTGGTTTGTTTTTTTTACCTCTGGAAGTGGAGCAGGATAAAGCACTGGCTCTTCCATTCATTCCCATCCTTTTGCATTTATAGACAATGCACTTGATTGATCACTTGTTGGCTTATTTGCTAATGATGATTATCTAATGGAGTCAACAGCTTCTTAATAATTGGGTATTGTGCTTTCCCATTTGATGTATTACTATTCTATACCACTTACTGTTTGTCAGGTAATTAACTTCTAATTACACTGTTTAAAGCAAAGGGCAACGTTGATTGAGATAAGAGCTGGCAGACAGAGCACACAATGGGGATGTGGAACTGGGCTTTTGTCGTCCGAGTTTGGTTTTGCAGCCATGTGGGACAGCCATCAAGCACCCAGATACTCTAGTCGTAACTCCTGAGGTTTTAAACTCGATTTTAAGAATCCATTTACCTTCAAGGAGTATTACAAAAATGATAGATCTGCAATCAAAGTAGTCTGTTTAACAACACAACTGTTTAATCATAAATGGCAGCTCTATGAATTTCCCCTTCTCTCCCATCATAGCTTCAACCTGCTTGGGAGAGAATGCCTCCATTGGTGAAAGTAATTTCTTCTCTGATTTGGTCTTTCAGTCCCTAGCTAACCTGCTGAAATCACTAAGGTACATTAACCACATTATTCAGAATTTTCTACTGATACAAATGCCTTTTCCTTGGAAACTGGTCCAGATCCATCAACTTTTTTCAACACAGAGAACAATTTTATTGTAATATTCAGATTAATTTTATCCAAACCAACCCAAGTTTCCAAAGCACTTTTTATAATCAAAACCAGAACCTTCTGGTTTGCAGAACATACAAGCAAAGAATAAATTTTTCTGGGAGCTTTTGATAGAAAACTCAAATGAAAAAAGCTTAGACAAACACCTGAATCTTTTTCATCTTCTAAACCCAAGATTATTAATCATTTTTGTCCAACAAAAACTGGTTTTGTTGTTGTTTTTACATTGTGTTGTCGGATCTTTTAATTTGCTGCAAAAATTAAAAACGCCTTCATATATATTACTTGATATATATATCACTTGATATATTATTTTCTGTTTGAAGATAGATCACCTCCATGGAATCAAAAAAGTAAACAAAACCTGGAGGAAGTTAAAAAAATAGCCTTACACCATACTCCTTGTGTAAGTGGAAATTGTGTCTCTGGCCTCAAGCCAGACGAACAGAAATTTCACTAAAAATCTAAACAGAAAAAATAATTTCAGAAAAGTGAACAATCCAGCATGGATCAGTTGCAGGGTTGTTGCTTATGTACGACATCGAACTGGTAGCTGAAAGATATACAATAATTTATAAGCCCAATGTTGATAAATGCTTACAGGTCAAAATTGGTAAAACTTGTCTCCCTTTTTCTGAAACCTGATGACAATAGCAAAAAATCCTATTACAGACCTGTCAGTCATAATAAGATGCATTATGCCGACGTGATGTAAAAACACAAATAAAAATATTCAACAATAGCTACAGAAAATGAAAGTGTCTTCTGCCCGCGTGGAAGCCCTTTCTGCCTCGCCCATGTCTTTGCTAATGAAAACAGATTTCAGAGGGGGGGGATTTGTTATGGAAGCGAGTTAAAGAAAAGGACTTGTCAGTTTGATGGAAGATGTTATTTATGAAACAAAACCAGAACATGATATAAATGGCAAGTAAAACTAACTCAGGAAAGGCCAGCCCTGCATAGATAATAGGTATACTGTATATGGATAGTAAGTCTATTTCTCCTAGTTGATGTAAATAGCTTGTTACCATTCTGGATTAAAAGGTAACAGAAGATTCAACCAGAAGAAATGCATGTGTGGAACATATGTCTTTTATAATGCTTACCAAATACAGCTTGCTGTGGGTGAGAAATTAAATTGTTCCGTGCCGCTTAGCTGACATCATCTAGGAAAAGAACAATTTTTTTTTCCTTTGTGAAATGTGTTGTGGAGTTTATCCTAGCTTTACTGCAGGAGAACAACTCATTCAGACATCGGCTGGAGTGTTTGAACATTGGTCATCCATTGCCTCTTTGAGTGTGAAAGTCAGGTCAGGCCGGTCCTGAGCCTTGGCTTTTCTGGTCATTAGTAGTACTTAGGTGGATTCCCAGACTCACTTCTTCCAAAACAATACAAGACTCTACAAGACAAGTGATTATATTTTAGAACGAATTCCCAGTTTGTATGCAAGACTGATGGACTGATTTTTCACTTATTTACAAGTTTGTAGAGAACCTGCTTCCCGGTTAAAAATCTGAAGTCCTGCTGAGTAAATCTATCGATTTTATCACAAGGCTACCCTCCGTGAAAGTTCTTGATTTAACGGTTTATCAAAATCAATCATAAAGTCTTTGTCAATATGAAAAGACTAAGTACAGAGTATATAAGAAAGCAGGGGAACTATTTGTTAACAGAAGTCAGTTCAGAACGGATTTCAACCTATCTGGGGACAGTATTCATGTATTAATGAAAAATTAACAAAGACAGAGCATGCAGATGACTAACTGATATAAAGATGCATCTCTGCTATCTTATGGCTGTAAGACAATCAGGAGGAATATGAGTAGGACTCAAATCTTTTACTGTGGTCGTAAAAATTTAATATGTAATTTACCAGACAGTTTCAATCATATGAGAAAAAAAAAAACACAACTAAACAAAAAAACCCTGCTCTCTTCAAACCTAAATAAGAAAAGGCACCTAAGCTAATGCAAAACTGTTAGTGTAAATAAACTTCAGTCAGACATATTTGCAACTGCCTGGTTAGTTTTATGTATCCTATCATTGCCGTGTTTCAAAAGGCAATAAAATCTTCACTGTGAAGAAAAAAGGTCTGTTTTCAAAATGTGTGCACTCTGTGTGCGCATAATTATTTTAATTACAACTGATCTTTCAGAAACTTTGCTAAAAACCACCATGAAACACAGGTAGACCTGATAAAAGACTATATCGCCACTCCTGTCCTTCACAAAGTCAATAAAAACTTCAAGGCAGTTGGCACAAAAGTTTGAATATAAAAGGAATGCCACTGGAAGGTAGTAAGTTTTGCTCAGATAAATTATTGTATCTTGGCAAAAAACTCATAATATTGCTTTCCAAAATTGCTATTTATCTCACTAAAAAATTACATTAATTTTATGTGAAAACACAGAAGTGGGAATCTGGAGAACTCATGGGACATGAGTCCTTAAAAAATAGAATGGTCAGATATTAACTTTCAACTTTAAAATAGGGAGTTAAGTCTTCTGTTCGCACAGTCACAGGTTAACTGAAAATTTTAGGGCGTGCTTCTATTTTAAATTTGTATATTCGGTATTGATTAGCTCTGGCAGAGAGCCTTAGCAGGTGTCACTTCAATTCCTTTCTGCAGAGGAAATTAAGAGGAGGTCTGTGCAAATCTTATTCCGCTGGCAATATACAAATATATTATATACTTTGGGTCTTCTTAAAAAAAAAAAAAAAAAATTGTCATATTTATGATTGACCCAGCAACTTCATCAAGAAGTAATGTGAGCAGATGGCTATTAGAAAATGAAGGACACCAGGATTAAAAAACCTATCTGAATATAGAAGAAACACCTGGTTTACTTTTGGAAAAAAAAAAAAAACAAAAACTAAAAAGCAACACTACTTTCCAGGACCCAGCTCTGGGGGCGATGGGCAGGGTGTCAGTTAAAGCTGAGCAAACACAAATGCTCCGCTGACCACAGAGCTCAGCTGTCAGAAGGAACGACAGAAATAGTTTACTAAAATGCCTGCAATGTTTTCCTTGCGAGTTAAGGCCTGAGCACAGTCCCGCAGAACTGACTGTATTTCTAATTTATGGTTGCTTTTTAAGCAAACAGAGGCCTCACAAACCTAACGTTTTATCTGAACCTTCCTACGGTCACACAGCTTACCTCCCAACAGCTGGGTGCTGAAGAGCAAAACTGCTTCGCATCCTACTTTCATAGGTAGGAAATGCCAATACCAGTAGCTATTCCACTTGCTAAAGGTCAAAACCCTCAGCTCAACTCTTTATTTTAAATATATGAACCTGCCCGTTTTAATATTTTGAATTTGTAAAGAAAAGAAAACGTCGTGCTGGCAATGAAAAGTATTTCTGTCTTTCAAGCACCAGAAGTTCTCTTTTTTATTCTGCCTGATGATTTGACGTGAATAGGATGGAGATGCTACATCAGGTTATACAAAGACTGGTGAATTGTCTCCCGCCCCGAGGTAGAAATCAATCTTTATCACTAAAAATTATAGTTTAATTCATTTCAGGCACACATTCCCCATGTTATGAGTGGGTTCTCCGTTAAAAGGATTTGACTGCGTGTGTTTATAGGGCCAAAGTGGATGTTTTGCACTGAGTTCCACCAATGCTGGCTTGGTGGAGCACAACGACTGTTCTCATTGATAAATCAGCAGAGGAAAGAAATTAAGAAAGAGCATTTGTTCTCCATCTCAAATATGTATTTTGGTTAGAGGTTCAAATGGCTCTAAACGTTTCAAAACTCGTAGGTTTACTAAGACAGAATCACAGAATGGAAGGGGTCTCTGGAGATCATCCAGTCCAACCCCCTGCCAGAGCAGGTCCACCCAGAGCAGGTCCCACAGGAACGTCTCCAGGTGGGGTTTGAATGTCTCCAGAGAAGGAGACTCCACCACCTCTTTCTTTGGCCAGCCTCTTCCAGGGCTCTGCCACCCTCACAGGAAAGAAGTTCCTCCTCATTTTTAGGTGGAACTTCTTATGTTCAAGTTTGTGCCCGTTCCCTCTTGTCCTGTCCCTGGGCACCACTGAAAAAAGACTGGCCCCATCGTCCTGACACCCACCTTTGAAGTATTTATAGGTGTTGATCAGATCCCCCCTCAGCCTTCTCTTCTCCAGACTAAACAGACCCGAGTCCCTCAGCCTCTCCTCGTAAGGGAGATGCTCCAGGCCCCTCATCATCTTTGTAGCCCTAAGACATGCAGGTACATTGCGAAAAGGGCTTTAAAGCGTTCGCTTCAGGTTCCTGTTGGACAGAGAATATGCATCAGGCTTTTTCATTTTGTCGCGTTGCTTTTAATCCCGGTACAGCAATGAAGGTGGTGTGGGGCATCACTTCAGGATCCGGGAATAGTTCTGAAAAGAAATCTGAGGGGAAAAAAATGGTTATTTCTTTTTTTCTCCTGAAGCTGGCCGGGGCTAGGCTGACGTGCCAGCTGTATGGCCCTTGAACCCCATGTACGTGTCTGGAGATCCCAGATGAGCCGCCAAGAGGGGACCTCACCTCCAGCCACAAAGCGGGGGCCGAAAATTCCAAAGACTGGGAACGTGAGGAGACCTCTAGCTCCAGAGCCGTGCCTTGGGTTTGATGGCAAGCGGTGGGAAGGGAGCAGCAGGTATCTGAAGGCGCTGGACACTTCTTCCTAACGGGCATTGTGCAGTGCTGTGAGCTGTGTCACTGCAAGTGTTAATATTACGTGCGCCCCAGGGGACTCAAAATGAGATTTGTCACGATGCGTAGAAGGAGAAGCGAGAATGGGGACCTAACCTCGCTGCAGCTGAAGAAAGCAGATCCATCCCAGGAGCTCTTCACCCTACGAACCTTCCAAAAAATGCCCTGTGTTTCCCTACTGAGGGCTTAGCTCTTGCTGCCTTACGTATGCAAAAGAAGCCAGGCGCTGCAATATCCTGAATTCAGAGATGGTTTACCCACACTGCCATCTACAGAACGTTACACAGACCAGCAAATTATGAGCGATGTTACGCCAAAAGATGCTCCTTTTTCCCCTTTTTTTTTTTCTCTCTCTCTTTTTTTTTTTTTTTAACAATCAGTGCAGCTCACTCGCGTAACTATTTGCATTTTCCGTGGATTTATGACGGCCAACAACAACAACAAACGCTGTACCCTGCCTCTCTGGTTGGATACTCCCTGAAAAAACCCAAAGGGACACCACCCCATGCACGCACACCCCCCCTGCCTTTAATCTAATTGTGGTAATATAGTGGCCCATTACTGAGCAGGTAACTCCAGTGTCCAGCTGAAGTGGACCAGTGTTTGGTCACTGGCCGGTAGACACAGCTCCGCTGGTGCTCCGTTCAAGGCCCAGGCAACATTTAGAGTAGAAGAAGCTTCAAGCTGCTTCCTTTTCCATTTGAAGCGCTGCGCTAGGAAAGGAATGGCGAGGCGTGCCATCTCACCTGGCAGTTGCATGGGGGATGGAGAAGGCTGAAAAGTATTGTGCATGCTCGAGAATTCTCTAAATATACTATAAAAATACTCCACTTGTCATTCCTAATGACTCTCTGCTGCCACTTATGGTGATTGGAGCTCCATTTACAGTTTTTGTTGTTTTTTTTTATTTGAAAGCATTTCAGTCTTGGAACAAATTGAATAGATCACAGAGAGTTCACATTTCAAAGTGCTGAACAGAAACTTCCCCGGTTTGGATGCTTTTTGTAATTCTTCGCTTCTGCCAAGACTTTTCCCATGCACATAATATGCTGTGTTGCTGGTGTGCAGGACTTCGACTTCCATAAATAAACGGGCCGCAGGAGGAACTGCTCCGTTCTCCTCTTTTGAATGATTCATGTACATCCAGCAGCAGGAAATGACACACTCTGCAGAACCCTACAGAAGTAACTTGTGTTGCTGGCACAGCAATGGGATGGGATGCCTAGCATTGAAAGAGAATGAGATTTCCCGTGGGCTGAACATGTATGGTAAGCCCCTAGGATTCAGTAGAAGTGTGAAAAGTAGACAGTAGATTAGGAGAAAAAAGAAAGATGAAGATAAACTTGCAGGACCATTCTTTAAAAACGTGCTTAATTTTGAGAATTTGCAGTACATCCTCCAGAGAACTGTTTAGATATTACCTCAGTCTTGAGGTAATATCCTGATATTACCTCATTATTATCACATTACCTGATATTACCTCAGTCTTGATCCATCACCCTCCCCTCATCTTTCCGAAGGCTGCAGGATTTCTTTCTGTCCCCTCAAGAATAAATAAAAGGAATGAAAACAAAATCTTCCCTGACTTCATGCCCGTTCTTAGGTGTCTTACCAGCAGTCATCTTTTGAAGCAATACATTATCAGTCTCTCGTTTTAGAAATGAGGGAAGTTGTTCTTGTGGTGACATTGATATTTTGCTTTGCCAAGAATAGCAGCCTTCAAATACTCTTAACAAATCAGCTTCTTACAGGGACGTATAAGAAAACCCACTGCAGTCAACAGGGAGCATCACACTGCCTTTAGAGGGCCCCGTGTGGACCAAAGCCAGTGGTTAGTCTGCTGTGGATGGGTTTGGGAAACAGGAACTTGTCTGAACCGTCAATCAAAAGTCAAATCACATTGTTTTTCATGAAACGTTAAATAGTTAAACGAATTTTTCTGTTCCCTGCTTCCCTGCTCTTTCTAGAAGAAGTCGTCCAGGAGGACACTTTGAGAGGAAACTGTTCTTCTTGTGCTTTGAGGAGCCAAAGGGCCTGTATTTGCCTCCTGATGGGTGCATCAAAGCCATGCCTGCAGCTACGTTTAACTGCATTAAGGACTGTGGGAAGATCCGTGGTTTAAATGTGTAGAGAGCAGAACTCTGCAAGTATAACCTGACCTTACTCCAATTAGATAATTTATTACCAGGTGAAGATCAGGGGAAGGAAAAAGGATCATTTATTTATCCAAATACTAATTCATCAAAGAAGCCCTTTCAAGGGGAAAAATGTTAGGAAAAATCTATATGATTTCTATAAATGGCTTTCAAAAATATGGAAAAGCAACTTTTTAAAACTTGCATTTTAGCAGTTTTAAAAGAGAATGAAAGTGAAGCATTATATCAATTGTACCGAAACAAAATTTATTTTTGTCCACTCCAGGAGGAATTTCTTTTACTAATTTTTATTTGGATATAGAGCTGAAAAATCAAAATACCCACATTTTGCAAGCAGGCAGAGGAGTCATAACAAAAAGACATCTTAAGAGTGTTCCTCAAAAATTACGTGTCAAAGTTCAGACCCCTGGAAATGCAGTGAAACCCAGGAATCAGGTGCACAAAAAAAAAATGGCATCAGATCTCTCCCTTCTGTCGTGTGTTTTCATTTACATTATCTGTCCTCAATCCCTCAATTTTTGAAGCCTCTTTAAAAACCCCTTGTAAAAGCAGTTTCCCTGTGTTCCTTGACTTGAAGAACGAGAGTGGCAATGTTGATGGAAACCATTTGTGGCTTTTTTTAATGATTACTAGTAGTAATGCCTACAGATGGTAAGCCTCTTAAAAGGAAAAGCAATTATTCTGGGTCATACATAGGGAAATGAAGGAGCAGTAAAGTGATTTAAGTGGTTTGCCTTTGGGTCTGTGTATAGCTGAATTACAGACTTGTTCTCTAATTTCTGTGTTACACCCTGCTGGATCACCACGTTTGCAGGACAGTGGTTTTTCTGTCCTGTACACCACAGAAATTTTCTGGGTTTGGCAATGAATGTTTCCCATCTCCTTCTCCTCATAAATGCACAATCAATGAAACAATTCAACCGTTTATTCTGAAGAATATTAGCTATTTGTTTGAATAAGCACTTCTTCCTGGAAGATATTTATGACTTTCCACAGTCCAGCCGCTCATTTCATTTCTAAGAAACTTTAAAAAATAACAGAAACTTCTCATGGAAAATGATGAATAAGCCTTTATTCCTCAATTCTGCCTGTTCACCTGTCATTTTTGTGTTACTTGGTTATGACAGCTGTTTTCAGGGCATAAGGAAAGAGCTTGATTAGCAGAAATAATTTCCTTTATTTTTCATGATAGCAGGGTAATTAATGAGTTATGTGGTGACTTAGCAATAAAAAGATATTTTGAAATAAAGGATGTTAATCAACAGAGTAATTTCCATATTCTGGAAAGCTGCTCTTTCTCAAGGAGAAAAGATTCTGAAGAATCGAGTGTATGGATTTGCCAGGTTTACTGTTCCAGCTTTCCGAAATAAAAATTTTCATCACAGGCAATACTGAGGAAAAGGATAAAAAGATGTGTATTTTTCTCGAAGGGCATCTAAAAATTTGTCATATAATGGAAATGCTCTTTTTTTTTTTTTTTAAGAAAAACAACCAATTGAGAAGACTTGACTTTTTTCTTTACGTAAAGAAAGGGCCAAGTGATTTTTCTTTATTAGAAATCTGCATAGGACTGTCCATATCTTATAACTGAGAAAGTCTGTGGTGCTTACGAAAATGTTGGTGGTATTACACACTCACGAGCTCAAGCTATTTGAATAGGGTAATTTAAGGTGCTAGATTGGAGCTCATCCTTGCTCCTGATCCGCAATGCACAGCCCAGCCCCACGGCCATTCAATGACGCTTGGTCAACTGTCCCCCAGACACCACTGACAAAAGCCTCACGTTTGGAAGCCTCTCTGGAAGTGAAAGGCAGAAAGAAAGCACTGGCTGTTACAGCTGGAAGAGCGGAGCCACTTCTCTTAGTGCCTTTTCCATTCCTTCTCTCCGAACAAGCTAAAGGAACCATGATGGGTCAGGCTGCTGGAGCCAACTTCCATCACTGGTTTTCGCTTTGCCAAGTTCCTTGAAAAACAAGCTGGTTGCTGGGGGAAACTTTATTAAAAGCACTGTGAGATTTTCTTCTGACTTCTATTCTGACCTAAAAATGCTGCTGAGATGAGAGAGAGGAAAATTTTACAAAGCTGGTTTATTCGCCCCTCCTTCTCTTCCCATCGCACATGTACTTTCCCCTGATGATTCGGATCTGCTCTGTGTCTTCAAAACTTGCTTTCTTGTCAAGGAAAAGGATGCGTATCTGGTGCATACAATCAGCATTTTGATAAGGGCACACAGGACAGCCACATAGGCTCATCCCTGATACTTCTTTGCAGCTTCTTTCTTTTCTCCACTGCACAGTGGAGGAATTTCACAGATTCTACTCTAAAAAGAGCTAAGTGATTTGGGGGGTTGATTTATCTTCTTTTTTCTTTATCTTCTTTTTTTTTTTTTTTTAGTGAACTTGCTGGAATCAGCATCCCCAGACTATTTGCAATGTCAAAATGAGTTCCCCGTGTCATTTGATCTGGTTATCAAATAATGCTAATGGAGGACAAAGTCACAAAATAGAAAATGTCTGGATTTTTGTTTGTTTTGCCAACACTGAAGATAAAACATTTTTATTTTTAATTGGCTGGAACTCCTAACAGCAGGGGGGGCAGAAGCTGTCTAAGTGAAAATAAGGAAAGAAAACATGCTACATTTGGTTCAGATCAAAAGTTGTGGGCTTTTTTTTTTAAGTTTGGCGGCTAAAAAATCAATTTGCACAGCTCTTCCTGAAAAGCAGTACCAAACGGCACTTTTCTGACTGAACCACCACGGAAAAAGCTTAATAAATCCTTAAAAAAGAGGTGGTTCAGTATGAGACCAAGACCACCCCTGGAGGTTTTCTTGACAAAGCTGTGACCCTCAACCCCCTGTCTGCTCTCTCAGTGCCCCAGGATGGATTGTGGACGTTACCTTTTCTTCAGCTGCAGTTGAAAGCAATTCTTGCCACAGCTCAGGTGAGACGGCCACATGCCCAGGAGGGGACCCGTGGTGGTGGCCACATCAGGTGTGGGGAATGAATGGTGAGAGCAGCCCTGTACTTAGGATGGGCAGACAGCCCTCGGTTGCGTGTGCAAGGGAGCTGATTGCTGTCTTTTAGACTCCCATCGTCTAAATCACAGCTTAGAACTAAGGAACAAACTGTCTTTTCCAACCTGTGATTTGGCTGTGGCTGTTTTTTTTTTTTAAACGTGCTGAGCTACAAGTCATGTGTAAGCTGATACTGCCTGTCACAGAATCACAGAATGATATGGGGTTGGAAGGGACCTCTGGAGATCATCCAGTCCAACCCCCTGCCAGAGCAGGTCCACCCAGAGCAGGTCCCGCAGGAACGTGTCCAGATGGGGTTTGAATGTCTCCAGAGAAGGAGACTCCACCACCTCTTTCTCTGGGCAGCCTCTTCCAGGGCTCTGCCACCCTCACAGGAAAGAAGTTCCTCCTCATTTTTAGGTGGAACTTCTTATGTTCAAGTTTGTGCCCGTTTCTTCTTGTCCTGTCCCTGGGCACCACTGAAAAAAGACTGGCCCCGTCTTCCTGACAATCATCCTTTAAATATTTGTAAGCATTGATCAGATCCCCCCTCAGTCTTCTCCAGACTAAAAAGGCTCAAGTGCCTCAGCCTCTCCTTGTAAGGGAGATACTCCAGGCCCCTCATCATCTTTGTAGCCCTCTCCAATCCCCTCTCTTCTCCCTCTCACTGTCCTTCTTGAACTGGGGAGCCCAGAACTGGACCCAGTGCTCCAGATGGGGCCTCACCAGGGCAGAGCAGAGGGAGAGGAGGTTCTCCCTTGACCTGCTGGCCATGCTCTTCTTGATGCACCCCAGGATGCCATTGGCCTTCTTGGTCACAAGGGCACATTGCTGGCTCATGGGCATCCTGTTGTCCACCAGGACCACCAGGTCTTTTTTCCACACAGCTGCTCTGCAGCAGGTCAGCCCCAAACTATACTAGACTCTACGGTATAGATCTACATTTCAGCCACTGGTGTGAAAAGCCATGGGCACCTGGTCACAGCAGAGCTAGTTGTAATTGTGGAGAGACTAGGGAGGAGAGGAAAAAAAAGAGAAGTAATTCAATTTGTGCAGAGTGAGCTTTATTTGTTTTCAATAACCAGCAGTTGTCAATAATCGTCTCTCTGTATCAAGTGTGCTTTATTATGCTCTTCATTTAGACCTAAAAAGATAGTGATTGAATGTTAAGTAAATAGTGAACAACTATGAAGAATATCAATTTTTCAGGGTGTCCTGATTATGTATAACAGAATTTAGAATCATTCTTAATTAACTTGGAAACTGTTGCAAAATAAATTTAGAAAACTCCTCTTACTGTTTTCCAGTGTGCAATGCGTGGCTGGGACCTTTTTATTTCTGTTTCCTTCAGTGCAAAGAGGCGTGAAGAGTAAACTGTAAAGATCAACACAGCCACTACAGCACTTAAGGTGGGAAGCCTGGTCCTGGTTTACTCGGGTGCTGCCCACTGGCTCTGGCAAAGATCTCAGCAAATCCGGGCGGCACCGACCCTCCATCCAGCAAAAGAGCATCCCCCCCCTCCATTAAGCCTGGTTTGAGTCACATCAACTCATTCCCAGGTTAATACCTTCACACAGGAAGGAGTTCGGAGACAGCTGAATTAAAAAATGGGAGTGCTGTATCAACTACTGAAGACACATCAAAAATCTGACTTATCCTCCGTCCACACCAGTGGCTACACTTGGATTTGTTCATCAATTACTAAACGCATCCTGGCTCGTTGCTGGCCTTCACATAGACTGTTGCATCTCACCTTCTTGTCTGTGGCTTCTAAAAGGCTCCCAGTCAATGCATCTTCACTTTGTAAATATGTTGACTTAACGCCATGGTTATATTAAAACTGCAAGATGTGTTTTGAACTGGTCCTTGTGTTAGTGCCAAGCAGCGAGCTTTAGGGGAATTATCCGTGTAGCACATTAATGCTGTTCTAAGATCTGCCCTAAGCAGGGTGGGTGGGTTGTTCTAACAGAGCGTTTAAGGCATGTGAATGTTTCTGGGCAACAGCCCTCCCTGGAGCAATGTCTCCAGCATCACAGTGAGCTGCTCTGACACCTTCCTTGCCCAACAACTGGCCAAAGCCTTGTCCTCAGCTGGAGTGAATCCAGTGACAGTCACTACTGCCCCATATAACAGCTGCATACAGCATGTGTATTAACACCCTTTCTCACAAGTTATCTATTAAATAGAGCTGCCATCTTCTTATTTTAACTGGAAGGAGACTGAAACGCAGAAATTATTTGCCCTGGGTGATCCAGGAACTTTGTAGTGGAAACAGAAATAAAATCCAGGTGTCCAAAGTCAGAATACTGTGCTTTACCTACGAGACCACACATAGGTTTTTTCAACCTCTTACAAAAAAGAGCAGACTTTATGAGAGTGTAGATCTTGTTCGCATACGGATCGCCAAGGACAGAGAAGCTTGGGTCTCAGATTTGAACCCAGGGCTGCCGAGGGTTGTTGTTAAAGTCCCTTAGAAATATTGGGGGTACTGGGCTACTGCTGTGGCCATTAATCACGGCACTGTGTAAACATGTTTTCCATTCAGAATTCAGCATACATTTAATCTATCAGTTCAGAGACATGCTGTCAACAAATAGTTATTTCCGTCTGGTAGATTAATTACTCTTTTATTACCTCTTTGGAAAATCCCACACTGGTATCTCATCTTCTCTCTGAGTCGTTCAAAGAGTACAGGGAATTGGATATATCTGTGGCCAACAGTTGAAGAAATCTAGTTTATAGCAAGCAGGCAACCACCCAAAAAAAGTAACTGAAGATATTTGTGTAAAACTTTGAGGAAAAGAAGGCACTGGAATGAATAGAGTCTTTTCAGGTCTGTGTTCCCCTCAGTGACAGACAGTGACAGTGATAGATGAGATGTTAAAAGACAATCCTAACTTCTCATAGGCATTAGGTAATATTAATGTTGTTTATGGAACTTCACGAGGGCAGGACAGCAAGCACGTGATGTTAAATTTTACCAGAAAGTGGGAATTCCTTCTTCAGAGTGGTTCACGTTCCTGTCCCTGAGGAATGTGCCACCTCTGAATTGAAGATGCCACGTTCAAGAGTGTGTCTTCCATGGATGCTGTCCCGAAGAGAAAAACAGGAAAAACAGTTAGTCGCACAGCCATCAATACAGGAAATTGACACCACCAACACAGAACACAGATGTAGAGACAGCCACGCTATGGCACGCAAAACAGCCCGGTCAGGCTTTTTCTCTGGCACAGAATGCTACGTCCGTGTGGTTTGCCAATGAACATATCTGTGTTATGTCCAATTCCTCTTACAGTGTGCTAGGGTGCTGTGATCTGCTAACTGCTGCCTTCAGGGTCAAAGAGAAACCAATTTGGTAGCAGATGAAGTAATAATTTTACAGGGCTTTGTCAGCAGTCTAGGAACTATCAGGAAAAAAACCACAAAACTATGCAAGTTATGAGATTAAGTACTTTAAGAGCTTCTACGTCTCTGGCTTCTACTACCACTTAGTCAGAAGTTCAGCCTATTTGGCTATTCACGGGCTGCACCTCAAGACTGCTAAGGCTTTTCACAAACGCGGTACTGGAGGCGGCCGTTCAGATAAAGAGTTTCTAATGGACCTGTGAGTGCGCTGCTCCAGGGTGGAGAAGTGCTGAAACAAAGCAAAATCTATGCCTCGGCAGCACCCCTGATTCCCGGTGGCGTGGCACGGGCTAATAGAGCAGAATGGTGCTGCAGAGGAGAGAGAGAGAGAGGAGAACAACTTTATTAAAGATGACTGCTCTTGCCAGAAGAGAAGAGAAGGCAAAGATTAGTGGAGCTGCTGACTGCGCACGGAGAGAACAGATGTTGGAGGTTAATGGAGCATTAGTAAAAGAGAGAAAATCAAACTGTCTTAATACCTGGTAGGGTTATTTTAGTCAGAGGATTCTTCACAGAAATGCACAAGGTTTAATCGTAGTTGAAATATAAAGTGGGACACTCTGTGGCCTTGTTTAGCATAAAGGGTTTCTGCGGAGCCGTGCTTGGCTCCAGGATTGCCCTCTGTGACATTTCTCACCCCAGAAGTATTACCTGATGCCATTGCTATCAACCTTATTTAACTGTAATAATCGCCTCTCCAAATGCAGGTAAAGTTTGGAATCCTCCTTCTAATGAATTATTTTGCGTAATGAGGATAACAAATTAAAGAAAGAAAAAGGACACTTACTTTAAGGGAAAAAAGAAAAAGACCGAGGTAATACATAAATATATCCTGTATTTATGTTTTGTACAGTTACAAGGCATGTAAATTAACAGCTTGTTTGCCGTTTTACCAGCAGTAAACTACAGAGGTAAGTGCTTTCAAACTGGTTTGTAAAAATGACTTTTTCTAGTTCTAATAAAGACCCAACCTGTCGCTGTAAAAATATAACTTACAGCTTCAGGGTTCTGTTTCCATTTGATAGAATGGGCCCGTGAGCTCCCAAACGCTTTGCGGGAATAGTTAAAAAAAAACCACTGTGTGCATTTCATTGCTAGCGAAAGGAACTACGTGCTAACATTCTGAAAAACTCAGATCGATTGTTTATTGAAAGAAGCCTTAAGATAGCGGGGAAAAAATTGCAAAGTATCCTCAGGCTGCTCAGCTGAAGTGTCTCATACTTCAGCCTAGCTGAGTGGCCGTACGTCCTGCCTTTTCAGCTGATACTGAGTTCTCCCAGGAACTGTTTGTTCTGGGTACTCTGGAGGTATTCAGCATTCTGGTTCATTAGTGGATGTTTTTTTGCTTTATAACCACAAACTGTTGTCTTTTTGCTCTGCTGAACACTAATGATTTTTCCTCCGCGTCTCATGGCAAATTCGTTCAGACACCAGGTTGGTGGGAAAGTTCTGTATCCTGAGAAACACCAACGTATCACTGGTGACTCACAAGCTGGCCACAGTGATGGCCTTAAAGGCAGTGCCTTTAAGGATACTACTGCATTTATTCGAAAATATCACCCAAAATGATATTTTGGTGGTTTTATTTGTTTGTTTGTTCATTTTTTGGTGAGGTTTTGGGTTTTTTTAAAAAAACAAAACAAAACACAACACACCATTTCCTGAGTAGTAGAAAGATGGAAAACAGCTCAGACTTACTTTAGTACGTGTGTGCAACGGTGTGTCTGCCTGTGAGCCACGAGGCTACAGCGTATAAACCGAGTGAATGGGGTTGGAACCGGTTACGGGCGATGGGCTGTGGGTCTTTAGCTTGCTTTAGAGTTGGTGTTTAACTCCGACGGCACAGTAAAACAGAACACAATGTAAAGCAGAAAGAGTATGTTTGAGGTGTCAATGTAGTTCACTGAATTTCACTGAATTTTTTTAGAGTTGGAAGGGACCATAGAGAACACCTAGTCCAACTCCCCTGCTGAAGCAGGGTTGCCCAGAGCTAGACCATGTTACTCAGGACGGCATCCAGGCGGGGCTTGAAAATCTCCAAAGAAGGGGACTCCACGACCTCCCTGGGCAGCCTGTTCCTGGTCACGCTCACTGTGAAGAAGTTTTTCCTCATATTTGAGTGGAACCTCCCATGTTCCAACTTGTGCCCGTTGCCCCTCGTCCTGTCACTGGGAACCACTGAAAAGAGTCCGGCTACATCCTCCTTCAACCCACCCTTTAGATCCTTGTCAGCATTGATAAGGTCTCCCCTCAGTCTTCTCTTCTCCAGACTAAAGAGTCCCAGCTCTCTCAGCCTTTCCTCATCAGGGAGATGCTGTGTGGACGTGGGCAACCTACTCGCACTGTGAGAACAAGCCAAGTGGTTCCAACCAGCCTCAGCCCAAGAGCTCACCTTCTGGCGAGATCACCAAAGGCAGTTTGAACATAGTAGAAACCACTCCAGGCTTCTCATCTCTCCTACACTGGTGAAGCCACCAGGTGGGAGCGTGTTTGCATGCGATGGGTACACAAAGAGTTAAAAAGGAGATCTGTGCTCAACAGCTGTGGACAAACCGAAGATAATTTGACATTGCAATTTTATTTCTTGCTGAACCGGTTCATCTAATAATATCTTCATTCAGAAGGAGCTTCTAAAAAGAAGAAGAAAATATTAATATGATATTTCTGCCCGTTCCTCTTCTCCGTTGTATTTGATTTCATCTGGGATCTTCCACATGTTTGTTGTCCATCATACAAGAATCTTTGCAGTTCTGCCTTGCTCATTACTAAGGTAATGGCTCACTTTTTATTCTTGTTTTTCAACAATTTTCCAGCAATTTCATTTTTTTCTAATCACAGCTGAAAAGAAACAAGGATGATTTCTCATGACTTCAGCTGATGGCTGTCAGCTGATGAGGGCTGAGGGTCTGGCCATTTTTTCCTCCATGGCTTGCCTTTAAGGTCGCAGTTCCTAATTGTTTCTTTTAACTCTGCAAATATTTGGGAGATACAGATTGCAGAAGAAAAGATACAAAAAAAGATGCTGATGTTTTATTGATGTGAATTAGCTGATATGCCGTGCATGATAAATATTCTATATAGACCTAGGATTAAGCATGAATACCAAGCTGAACGTCTTATGTTGGTGGTGAGATTCTCTTGTCTGTGAAAAACCTCCCAGATATTTTTCCTCTTTTGCTTCAGGTGTTCCCTGCTTCGGTGTCAAAGTGTTCTTCTGTCATGTATGCCTGTTTAAACACTTTAACTCTTAACTAATTATGATTCTAAGACCTTCAAAGTTAATAGAGAAATTTTTTTTTTTCTTTTTAAGTAAGTCTTTGAACTTAGTCGTTCTCCACTCCCCAGGAGACAGAAATTTTTATAGTTTATTGAAGTCTCAGTCCTGATATGAGATAGGAAAGGAGATGGCTGCTCAGTATATATAAACTACCAATGAAATTGCATTGTGTTGTGAGACAGCAGTCTGCAAGCATTTCAAGAGTATAAAAAAAACCAAAGAAAATGAGTTATTAATGTCTGGGTGTCTAAGTGCAGGTAATGGATTGAGTAAAGAAAAATCTATGCCGAATAGTTGCAGAATTTTCCTAAAAGTGAAGCATTCTAAACTGTGAAGGGAAAAAGCAGGAGCCTCGTCCCTTGGGGCTTTAAAAGCAAACCAGTGCAGAAAAAAATGTTCAGAAATACGTTTTTGTGAAAGGCAGATGTGTCTCATAAGGTTATTTCAATGAGGAAACTCTTTGGAGGGAAACTTTGTGTTAGTGGAATGACAAATAGGTTTATTTTAGTAGCGATTTCCACATGTAATTTCAGGCTGTCTTTTACTAACAGACTGTGCTGTAAACTGAGTGTTACAGTGTCCTTTGTACAAAAGCAATTTCTTTTGTTTCGCTCTCACACCCTCCATGGTAACGATGTAGGTATTGTCAAACAAACTAATGGTCCCTGCTATTTCAATCTCTGCACTAACTAATGTCAAACCCTTCAGAAGAGCATAGACTGCCACACTGGGCTAAACTAGGATCCTGCCTCAGAGAATTTCCAGCAGAGGTTCATCCCAGGATATTGAGCACAAAAGCAGGAGCAGCCTCCTGAGACGTGGCTCCAGGCCGTTTCCTGAGCTGGGAGCTGCCTCTAGAGCAGGAGAAGGAGCAGGTGAAACAATCTTCTCATGTCTCTTACCTGACATCAAGTCTCAAAGTTGATAAGCATGAAAATCTTCATTCTCTTAATTCTAGCTGGAAACAGGAGTCCTGTTTATATTAAAAAGGAATCATCCTTGTTCAAAACTTTACGGTAATTTAGCTCTAATTTTGTGTATTCTTCCTATTTTTAGTGCTCAATCTCATGCCAAGTCTTAGTTATCAACCATAGCACACAAAAATATCCTGCGTTTATTTGTTTCTTAGTGTCAGCAATATTGTTCAAAAGAAGGTATTATATATAAAAATATATATTGGGGAGGGTGAGAACACATGGTCAATAAATCAAGCAGACCCTGCAAAGAGCCAGAGAGACAGTATGTGGAAGCCTGGTAAATTTAAGACTAAAGAGTCTTAAGACTCTTTCATATGTCAGACTTTAAAATTTTTCTTTTTTTTTTTTTTTTTTCCAAGTAATAGTACCCATTAGCAAAGACAGGAGGTAAGAAATTAAGTGGGAAATTATACAAATGGTGGAGACAGTTTAGTTTTTGCACCTGTCATTTCGATTCAGACGTTGGAATCCCGTATTTGTCTAGTTACAGGTGCTGGCAGCTCTGTACCAAAAATGGCACTGAATGTTCAAACAGAAAATCCCAGTTGTACAAAATTCCCCAAGCAAAGACTCAAACTTTTTTTCCTGCCATTCCTTTTACAGGGAAGTAAAACTGTTCCAGACAAAGTGCCACCTAATATTAAGCTAACCGTTAGAAATGCTAGTAGTTACCTGTGGCATATATGACTTCTGAATTATTTTCCTTTGCTTGTAAATCAAACAGTGCCCTGGTCACCTTTGCATGCATGTCGTGGCTGAAATATCAATGTGCAAGGTTGTAACATCTGGGCAATACAGATAACTTTTCGGTTAATTCCTCCAAGTGTCTCAGTCACTGCTTTTTCCCACTTTTAGCAATGATCAATTTTTCACTGAAAGCAGAGGCTCAAGCACCAGCATATAAGCTGTCACTTACATTTACAGGATTGTAAAAGGGACTTGGGTCTTTTTAGTCTGGAGAAGAGAAGGCTGAGGGGGGATCTGATCAACACCTATAAATACTTCAAGGGTGGGTGTCAGGAGGATGGGGCCAGTCTTTTCTCAGTGGTGCCCAGGGACAGGACAAGAGGGAACGGGCACAAACTTGAACATAAGAAGTTCCACCTCAACATGAGGAGGAACTTTTTTCCTGTGAGGGTGGCAGAGCCCTGGAAGAGGCTGCCCAGAGAAAGAGGTGGTGGAGTCTCCTTCTCTGGAGACATTCAAACCCCACCTGGACACGTTCCTGTGGGACCTGCTCTGGGTGGACCTGCTCTGGCAGAGGGTTGGACTGGATGATCTCCAGAGGTCCCTTCCAACCCCAGATCATTCTGTGATTCTGTGAATGTCAGTGAAAAGCAACACCAACAGTCCTGCCCTGCAAAAGCTTTAATGACAACAATGGCTTTTGTACACAAGTAGCAGTGTTAGAGCCTCATCTGGGAAACCTGTTGGGTAATTATATTCTTTTTACCTAAACCTTCTTGCCTTTGGGCCAGATATGCTAGTCTTGGTCACTTCTGTCCTAACCAGTTGTTTGGTGTGGCTGCAAGAAATTAAAGAGCTGCTGTTCTCTGCCTGCCTTTTTAAAAGGCTGCATTGCATTAGTGGATGCAGTCAGATGTTTCACCCACTCAATCTCTCCAGCTCTCTTTTTCATCGTTTGCTGCAGGGACATTTTCTCTCAGAACAAGAGGGAGAGGTGCATATTTAATTTTCTGAAGTGCCGTGCTCCCACTAGTCCAAAATGAAGTCCCTTCAGTGCACTTTGACTCCCTGTCAAGACGGAAGATTGCGTACAAATGAGAAAGATTAATTTATTATCAGATTTCCTTCAGCAAGAAAACAAATAGTTACCGGATGGTCTGGGACATAGCCCTGGCAGCTGAGAGGAGGCAGTGTAAGATGAAGAGGAGTTCTCCATCTCTCTCAGTTTAAAATTACTTATCAGAAAGAAAACTGCAGATTCAGGAAAAAAGTTTAAACTGACTGTTAGTTTTCTCGTATGAGCTCATACATCAACTGTGATGGAATGGAGCTGGCTTGGTGGAGTGTATCATTAGAAGAGTCTCTCACACATACCTCACTCCTCCAAAATGCTTGGCTGATTTTCCACCTGGGTCTGGAAAATCACCACGCAGGGAGCGATTACGGAGAAAAGAGTGGGAGAAAAGAAGACACGGTGCTGTGCCACTCTTAAATCTGCTACAAACACCTGGGTTTTGACAGAGTGGTAGGAAATGACAATAGAAGGATTTAAGCAGAATAAAAAAAAAAAAAAAGTGGCTGTAAAGAACAGTTTGGATTAAGGAATATCTGAAAGCTGATATCTGTGTTGTCATTCTGTCCATTTCACATAAAAGGGCTTCACCAAAGTTACAGAGTACAGAGACATCTGTTCTACATGCGACTGTCTCATGAAGATTATAGCTCACAGCATACTCGTCACAATTCGTCCAAAGCCAAGAGACTGCAACAAACTTCCTTACAGGGAGCTATTGAGCTATTGCCAAATTCCTTATACTGGAATGCACCCACTTGATATGGGTGCAATTAAAAGTAAAGAACAAACACAGATGTGGCTCATGTCAAGATAGATGGAAAAAACCAGTCACGGTGCCCTCACCACAATCGTTAATAACACCATTGCCTGTTCTATGGTCATGCCTGGGACAACTTTGCTCCGTGTGGAAATGAATTTTCCTCCTCGAGGATCATTGTGGTAAATTATGCTACAAATGACACGGCCTGGCACAGCTACCGCGGTCTTCAGGGAAAAAAAACAAAGACGTGTTCACAACAGGGAAATCTTGCTGGAAGTATCTATTACAAGATGTGACTACACACCAGCGCCTGTAGGATAAATAGCGCAATAAAGAAGAGAAAGAGGGCACTCCTCAATTCAAATCGACGTAGTGAATCCCACAAAGCCCATTTTAACAAGATTCAATGACTCCAGGACAGAACTGTTATGACTACATTTCTAACTTTCTCTCAGTTTCCACCTAGTCATCAATACTTGCAGTATTTATGTGCCTTTGCTGTGGGTAGGAGCTGATGGCTTGGAAACTCCAAACGTAGCCTTCAGTCTAAATCAGACCTGCTGGAAGTCCACGGCTTGGACCAGAAAGCAGTGCTCAAAGAAGGTGGGTTGTTCGGGCACACGTTGCCCACAGCAAGCTCTGCTTCCACGTCAGAAATTTGAGTCTCTGCTGAAGCTTGCATGTATTTTTAGATTCAGCAGTTCCAGATGGCTGAGGAAACACCACTAAGTGTAAAACTCTACAAAGAAGCAAAAAGCTGAGAGCAGTACGGGGCAGAGTCACAGGAGGGGATGTGGTGGTGGCCAGCACAATGAAAACTGAGTCTTTGTTGAAGAAAACCCATAATATTGCAGAACTGAGGAGTTTACTCCCTCTTTCTGCTTTGCTGGGCCTCCTTCTTTTATCTGCCCCCATAAATCCCCTCTTGCAGATTCCAATGAACGGGAACTCCAGGAGCAGGCTCGCTTTTGCTCTGGCAGTTTAGCGGTAAGGCCAGCAGAGGGAATGGCCAGTCACATCAGGCTGTCGCAGTAATCTTTTCTACAAAGAAATTGGACCAGTTTTACAGGTCACATCACTTCTTTAATAATGCAGCCCGAGCGGCACGCTGCTTTATGCCAGCATGAAAACACAGCTCTGAAGCCATTAAACCAAAATGACAGTTCGGGGGATGGACACAGAGTCAGACAGTGGCTGGAAACAAAAGATGATGTCTCCTGCGCTGTCTTTAATTATGAAGCATCATAAAATCCTTTGTAGCAAGTTCAGTAAGAAAATCTAGGGGGATTAGCAATTAGCACCATCAGGGTCCTTTTCAACACTTGCATCATCCACACAGCGCCTTTGGGGATCAGAGAGGGAAATCTGAGTTCTTCTTCGTTGCTGGAGTCCCGAGTGGGGAAATTAGCAAGTAACACGTACTCATTGGCGGCACCAGCACTCCACAGGGAGCCTCTAGCCCGCTCACTGAGATGACACAACATGCCAGCAAGAATCTGCTCCTGGAAGAGACATGGTTGTGGCTGCTGCTATCCTGTTAAAATAACGTCCAAGGATGAGAAAGAGCAAAAACAATCCACCACGCACCAGCGGTAAAGTGGGATGCAAGTTTATACCTCTGACCAAAGTTTTCTGGAACTTCACCAGTAAAGGCTTTGTCCAGAGAGACAAATACATCTTCTCCCGTGCAAGATCTTATCATCTTATCAGTCAGAGCTGGGACTCTTTAGTCTGGAGTAGAGAAGGCTGAGGGGAGACCTCATGAATGCCTACAAGTATCTCAAGGGCGGACTGAAGGAGGAGGGAACCAGACTCTTTTCAGTGGTTGCCAGTGAGAGGACAAGGGGCAATGGGCACAAGTTGGAACATAAGACGTTCCACTTGAATATGAGGAAAAACTTTTTCACAGTGAGGGTGGCAGAGCCCTGGAAGAGGCTGCCCAGGGAGGTTGTGGAGTCCCCTTCTTTGGAGATTTTCAAGACCCACCTGGATGCCGTCCTGAGTGGCATGATCTGACATGCTCTGGGTGGTCCTGCTTTAGCAGGAGAGTTGGACTAGATGATCTCTATGGTCCCTTCCAACTCTAAAAATCAGTGAAATTCAGTGAAATTTGAGAATGTCAGATCCTAAAATTAGGAAACAAACTTTGGCTTGGCCAATCCATGCTGGAGGAAACACGAAATTGTTGATAATTGAATGGCAAAGATGCCACTTACGACTGGAAAAGTTCTAATATTTTTCTACTTTTCTATGTGAGATTTATCAGAAGCTGAATCCTGCTTAATCCCTTATTTGGATGGAAGAATTTCGAGAGCAATAGAGGTATTTCACAACTCTTTTCTCTTGGAAACTAGCAAATAGCTTTTAGGAGTCCAGGATTGCTGTGTTTCAAGTATTGAATACAGAGAAAATCAGGGGGATGTCCTAGTGTAGAGACCAGGGAAAGAAACAGGAATAGTCTTGATTCCCTCCAGTTCTGGAGATGCCGGTTTGACGGCTGTGGTAGCATCTGAATTGGCCGATTTTTGCAGTGCTGAATTTCAGAACGTCCTGCATGAAGGTTCTTCTCACTACAAGGGATATTTCTCCTGACTTGCCCCTTTTACTCCCTTTCTACCCCATCTACAAAAGCAGTTCCTGGACTTTCTGGTTGGTCTTGGTAGGGAAGGGAGACACCGCATGTTTCACGCTATTTCAGCCACAAACAGTAGGAAATTATAGTGTTCAGGATACAGCTCTCATCTGTAATTGCACCTAGCAGTCTTTCACATAAATTTCTAGATACATATTATCCTAAAATTTGAGTCAAAGAGATTAGGGATGGTAGAAATTGTTCCAGTGCAAGTGTTAGTTCTTTGAAATGTTATTTTCAGCCATGACATTTGAGTTTGCTTTTGCTCTAGGATAATGATACATACTGTGAAAACTTTTTTTTTGAAGAAGGAGCTACGGGAAGAGGGTGGGGAAGTGACAATTCTTCTGAGTATACCTGTCTCCCAGGCATGCATATTAGAGGCATTTTTCCTTTTGTATTTCGGAGGCGATGTCATCTTTTTCATGATTGTCTGGTTTTGTTTCACAACTGAAAACGCTGTGGCTGTAGCTGCAAGGCAGTGGGATATGTAGAATTAATTAGTGTGTAAAGTGGCTGGTGGAGAATAAATGCAGTGACGCTGAAATTCAATAAATGGGTGCAGGAAAGAAAAAATAAAATGAGCGTTAAAACCCCAGTAAATCTTAGGCAGAAAGGCATCAGGGCTGATGAGAGTGGGTCCAAATACTGCCTCGCAGCTTCTGTGATGACTGCAGATGGTGACAAGGTGACATTTTATGGTTGCTCTCCTGACCTAGACATAAGCCAAACATTAAGGAGCTATTCACAGAAATCGTCTTTTTCTTGAGGCTCTCAGCTGTCTCTCTGAATGCTTTGTCCCTTTCTCCTTCCTTCGCTTTCTGTTCCTATAGGCAAAGACGATGAGTTTTATACCCTCCGATGTTCCTCTGTAGAATGTCAGCCTCAAAAATTCAGCTTGAAAGTTTCTCCCCCCCCCATCTGTCTTCTCTCTTCTGTCTCTGGGTGACATCTGGCGTATTGGCTGAGGTCTCCAGGCAGCTTGGTGGCAGCTCCAGACTCGCCTAGGGCAGCTGGCTGGAGTGATCAAAGGGGACGACTGGGTTGTTGTTTTGTCCTCGCTCAGTGTCGGTTTCTTTAAGTCACCTTTGGGTTCTGGGAATTTTCGGGGCAGTTTTTTTATCTGCGACTTACTTGCTCACAGTTGTTGGAGGAATGAAAGCAGATTTCTAAGAAACCCACAGTTTTCTTCTTGAAATATGCTCTTCCTCCCCATCCCCCAATAAACTAATAACTAAAGGGAAGAGCCTTTCATCTCGGAAACATTGGTGCTGTTCTATTCTGGAGAGTCAATAGATGTTCTCTACATTTGGAAAGGGGAAGCATAAAACTGCCTTTGTTGACAGCAAAGAGCATTTTCATCAGAAGTGAAGAAAATTTAATATACTCCTTGCATGAAAGACCTCAGAAAGAAGAATGTGTATAGATAAAATTTTTGTGATAATGGAGAAGTTCCACTGTCTTGCCAGATTGTCTCATGTTTTATCCCAGATATCACCTCCTCACCTGCTGGTTTCCTTGACGCAAATACCAGTGACATCAGTCTCTCCAATACACAGTTTCTAAGATAAATTTTTTTAGTCTGTTTGTATTCTTCCCTTTATATCCTTTTCCTCTGTATCAAACTCTTTTCTTTATTTCTTTTTTTTCTGATCATGAGTTGTTGTTTTGCCTTTACTCACAAGATCATCATTCATCTACTCAGTCTCTTTGGGCTACCACAGCTGCTCTGTCCATGATGTTCAAAAAACTGGCCCTTATGTCTACTGTTTAGTCCTGCACCTCATGGCCCTTAGCCTGTTCCATTTGAATTTACTTCTGAAGCTAGAGTTCCTTCATCCTTTGCCCTAACTGGGCAGGAGACAAAGCGGTGACTGTGTGAGCCCCAAATAGCCTGAAGGCCAGGCACCCAGTGTTTGTCTTCTGCTGAGGGCATAATTCCAGAAAAAAAAAAAAGACTTTTTCATGCAGAAAATCAAAGTACGGCAGCATTCTGCTGACTATCTCATCTAATCTGGGGGGGCAACTGGCATAACAGGCAGCTTCGTTACCTCTGCCAGTTTTCCAGGAGCATTTCTGTGCTCAGGGAAATTCTTCGGATGGATACGTGTCTCAGGCTGTTTCAAGGTGTCTTTGTGTTCAAAGAGATGTACTGTTTCGAGGCAGACACTCAGTTTATGACTTTCTTATACACTCAGATGGTGAACTCAGGATTTTGCCATGGGCTTTAAGTAAACTTGCCTAGCAAAGTGTACCTCTGCTGAGATGTCCTCGGGTTCTGTAGGAATTTGGCCTTTAAGCAGAGCTACAGTTGCTTTATTGAGCTCCAAAACGCACAATAAACCTTTTCAGTATTTATGGAGCTCAGTCTTACAAGCTACCTTAGGGTCTGCAGCATTTTGAGGACTGGTTAGTAGCAGAAAATCCACCAGGCGAGATGCTCGGTTCCATTTAAAGTAACATTTGTGCTTCAACGAGGTCCTGGTTTTACATAGTGGGCTAATTGTAAAGTTTCGGGTTTCTAGCCTTTAAGTATGGCTTGAGTTGATACTTCTTCCCAATGGCAACCACGTCCTTCACGTAATTACCGGAGTCATTTGCCTTCATCTCAGAGGGTGCATGCTGAACGTCGCCCAGCTAACTCACGTTGGGACCTGGCAGCCCCCAGCATTACTCTAGGACACTTCAGACACCCAACGTAGACCAGACAAAAGTCAGTTGTGGGTACCTCAAGCCTTAAGCTCCACTGAATACCGCAACCCGAAACGCAGGACATGCCTGCTGGTTGTATTTCTGCAGTTGCCTGAGGGCACAGTAGAGCGTTACCGCGTGCTCAGAGCATCGTTAGGTGAGACCTGACACGAGAAACCGCTCCGTCGTTCAGCCGGAGGTATTAAGGGAGCTGACGACAGCAAACTTCAAAAGAAGCTAAAATCCTCCAGTGTCTAAAGTTATCTCTCTGTTAACAATGAAAACTCTCCAAAGGGGACACTGGAGCCTTTGCTCCAGTCCAAAGGTGAAGGAAAAGAACGTTGGTAAAGGCAGCAAAAATATCAACCGGGAATAGAAGTGGAGGTTTAAATCAAATGAGAAGAAGCTCCAGTAATCCAGTTGACTGGTGGCTTCCCTGGTAGTTGAGTTCATCACTGGAAAGTACGATCTGCACTGCCATGGTCCTGTTTCACCCTGGTGAAACTCCAGGCCTCTTGCTTCTACAGAGAGAAAATAATATTCCTGTTTAGGGAGCTCTACTTTTATTCATACACGCTCTATTTTTAGAGCAAATTATATACCTTTAGTCAACAGAACAGCACCCAAAATCCATGTCTGCAAGTGCAGCTGGAAGGATGTTTTTGTTCTGAAAGGTGATAAAATCTGAGTGAATCCCAAGGAGCTGGTTGTGCTTCCAGGAATAGTCTGTAGCCTGTTTTCACACATCATGCAACAAAATTAAAAGAAGTCAATAAAGCAGGGAAGGAAGAGCAAGGCTTACAAGCATGAAACAATGTGATTTATCAAAGACGGAACTTGCAAAACAGAGTCATCTTTAAAAATTCAAAAAATAGATCAGAATAACTGAATGTCTGACACATTGCCTTGGCAAACAGTATACACCAGAAAAAAACAGGCGTGGGTTTTTTTTCAGATATTAGTCAGTTATCTCCTGAGAGGCAAAATTCAAATTTCCTTTCATTTCAGGTATTTCCCACATTTACATTACCACAGAAACTATGATTATTGGTTTTCTCCTTACAAAGCTTGATTTATGAGTATTTCTAAGGGAACTAAACATTTTTTTTGGCGTCGGCAAAAATGCTGCTCTTTCCCATTTCACATTGTTCTTTGCAAATGATTCACAAATACTAGTTTTTCTGCCTATTCTCGTTACAAGTGGTTGAATGGAAAAAGTGCTTGTTGAACAATTTTAAGCTCTTTTTCAGCTTTTAGCAAATCTACTGATATTTTGTCCAAATACCTTGTGTTCTGTGGGCTTTCCTTATGTCACATCCACCATACTTCAGGTAGATAATTCCTGTGATTAGGAAATGGTCTTTAACAAATCCTCTTTTAGCTGCCTGGGGGTAGGGAAATTGGAGTTGGCTAGAGAACATTTTAGAATTACCTGTGTATTGCTCCGCGTACCACTTTCAGTAATGCTAAAGGAATCCTACAGCTGTTTGGCATGATGTATAGTCCCAGTTTTGACCTCCATGAATGCTATCCATTCAAAGTAACTGCCTGGATGGGAAAGTTACTAGCGGAAATGTTTGCAGTCAAATCCCCGTTTAGCGAATTTAATGTTTCCTGGCCAGGCTGACGTGAGGTGTGTTTTTTTCTCTTTGGATGTTTTGTGGTCAGAAAAAAATCTGGTCTTAGAGTTTTGCATAAATTGCTTCACACTTTCTTGTTCATGATTCTGTTGATTTCACGTGTTTCTGATGAAAATCAGTTGTGTATGAACAGTGTTGCCAAAAGAAATTGTATTACTTAAGGGAAATCATTTTTTATGTGACATTTATATAGTTTTTTCTCATAAAGCATGATTTCATGCAAGTAGTGTGACATATTTCAACCACCAGTTGATTAAATACATATGAGACAGGAAACAGCGTTGGTTTTCTTGCTCCAGGGTTTTCACCAAACAGGAAAAAAGAGATTTTCATCAGCCCTCAGTACTGGTAAGAGTTCACATCATCTTCAAAACAGTCAAGCTGCTCTAAGAAAAAATCACAAATACCTAAGCAGAGCTATTTTCATGCTGAAGGTGGCAATATTGGATACAGACACCGTCCAGCTCACTGCAAGCTAGCTCTAGGTCAGCAATCTTACTGAAGCTCAGTGTTTTTGATGGAAAGAGCAGTGGTGCATATTAGAGAAAAATGTCCAGGCTTGCTTCAAAATGCTACTAAACTGAGGATCTGACATGGGCGACAGTTGGCTGTGCTGAACTGTAACTACTTCAGGAGTATTAATAAGGTCAAAGCAAACAGCGTGAGAAACTAAAGCATGAACTTCTCCAAAATGCCTTGCCTCGCGGAGCTAGAAACTGCTTCCCGAGAGGTGAGAAGAATTTAATGCATTATTAATCCTAAATCATACTGGTGAATGTCATTAGAGGAACCGAGTGATGCCGGCTGAGAGAAGTGTGTTCCTGGTGTGGGTGTTTGGATCCAAAACACTTTTGTCCGGATTTATGAGATGGAGTAAAATGGAACGGGAGCAATCACTAGTGTTAGTGACTCCTAAGCACTCTCTTGTGACAAAAATACAATCTGTATCATAGATCCAGTCCAAGTGTGTCAGATTAAAAACAGTTTTTTTTCTGATTCAACTTCTGATAAGGTGTCAGAAGACAACTCCGTGGTAAAGGAGGAAATCAAAGCACCTGTAAAGGAATTTCGCAGAGAAATAGAAAGTCTGAATTTCCCTATTGGGAGCTTTTATTGCAGTGAACCAGTCCACGTCTGTATCTAAGTCTTGTACCTGTGTGAATAGGAAATTTGGTTATTTGACACCTAAATTGTCAGTCCAGTTTTCCAAAGTTCTTAACACCACACAGTGAACAGAGACATAAATGAATCCTTCTGTTGTTGCATGTCAAAGGCACTGGAGAGGCACCGCAGTTTTGTGATACATTGCATTAGGGCCAGGATAATGCCAGGCACTGAGATTCAAAACGTAGAAAGAACACTTTCATCTTGGCAAGAGTGGCATTTTGGGAAAGTTATTTTCTTTGCAAGACAGAAGCCATGAAATGAACCGATAGACTCTTTTGTCACAGACCTCAAAAAAACCACAAAAACCATCTTTGTGAATAGGAACGGTTGTTAGGTGAACTAATTTGTAGTAGGTTTGCAAATATGATCAAACAAGGGTTAAGAAATAAATTCACCAGCATAAAGTAGGGATGTTTGTTAGACTTGTAGAAAATACACCTCCATATATTGAAGTTTCAGTGTGCATTGGAGAGAACTCCCAAACATCTGTGCAAAAATCTGCATCTAAACCTACAAAATTAATCAACATTGGCCAGATTTGCCTATGACAAATAGGGAGTCGTAACATGTTATGAAATTTCCAGTCAAAAGGCTGCATTGTCACATACGCCCTAACAGCAACCATTTCACTAGAGCATGGTTCTCAAAGCCAGTTACAGAAGAGGTGTACAAGTAAGACACATCTGTAAATACAGCAAATCCAAGACGTGATTTTTGGAAAGAACTTGACAGACTTGATCGCCAAAGGTCTGAATTTGTCTCGGAGATTTGAGGACATGTACATTACTAAAGCCACAGAAGAAACCTACTTTCTTTACACAAAAGTTTGCCTTTTCTTCAGGAGCTTTACTAAGTCCTTCATGAGACATTGCTGCAAAAATTAACTTCACTTTTTGTGAATGAGAATAGTTATACTTAGGAAATACAGGTCTGTTTCTCTCTCAGCTTTACCTCAACATCAGGTACAGTGGCAAATATTCTTCATCAATAGGAAAATTGAATCTAAAACAAGTTTATCAGTCAGTCAGTTTTAAATTAAAAATATAACAATCAGACATCTCCAGCTTTAAAATTTCCTTGTATTAATCAACAGCAAGTAATGAGCCAGAAGCACTTCTGGCAAATGAAGAAATTTAGAACTCAGTACAGTGAAGATCTCATTTTAGAAAAATAAAATCACTGAGTCTCAAAAAAATCCCTACTGTCTAACCAGATAACTTCGAGGGATAAGAATTGCTATCCTCAACACTGTCTTATCTGTCTCAAAAGCAACAGATGCTTCAAAAGTTATTACCTGCTAAGTGGAAAATTACAGACCAGATGGAGCTAATTAATTTGCAATTAAAAAATTGCAACAAACAAAATAATATAATTAATTTTCTGCAAGATATAGTTATGCAAAAGATTGGTCTGCCACTTTTAAGACGTCCAAAACATTCATAACAGTTATATAACCTGATGGATGCTATAGAGCTGGATAAGCACCTAGAAACTCCAATGTGTGGCAAACTTGGGTGGGAAGTTGCAAATCTAGACAATAAACTTTCAAAAAGCTCTGAAATTTGGTGTCAATCCGGCATCTTTTTGATCTCAGCTGAAACCCCTGCTTGGAGAGAAACAAAAAAAAGAGGAATATTAAAAAAAAGTAAAAGTTTGTCTTTGCAATGTTACAAACCAAGTTACAGAAGTATTTTTCCAACTTGGAATGTGCATTTCTACAACTTCCGTTAAGCTCAGAGCCATGCAGCCTATTGTTCTTCCTTTGACTCCTTAATATATTAAAAATTTTTTCTTGCTGGACACATGCATAGCAAACAGTCACATGGTCAGAGAAGGGGACTCAACCTCCCAAATTTCATTAATAAATGTAGAGCCATTCTGAGATCTTTTCATGTGTTTTCTCTGCTGCTTTGTGGGCACTGGCAAAGTCACACCAGGGCTTTTGGGGCGTTCCTGGGACCTGGGGAAATCAGAACCTCTCCAGAGACTGATCACAAGGCACCATACCCAGTAAGTGCATCGAACAGAAGAAGGGAAGATATGTCAAAGGCTAGCTTGGAAACCCTTCAACCTTGGAAACCCTAGGGTCTTTTTTTTTTGATTAAAACATTTCCGGAGAAATCAACAGGACCTGGCATAACCTCTGGATATCACACAAAGTGGGAGATAATCTGAATAGCAAAAAAGTAAACCAAACCAAAAAAAAAAAAAAACCCACCCTAAAGTAGCGGAAATTCCTGAATTAGGGATCCTATGTTAGTGAAATTTGCAGCATTGCTGTCACACATATTCTCAAAGCTGTAAGAACGAGACCTTAGCAAAACATGGAGTAATGGAGGTATGGCCACACTGTTATAATTACTTGTATAAATTTAAATAACTTCATAGAGAATTCAATTCCTCTCCCCTTCTCTGTTCTGAACAGCAGTATGATGAGAGCCTTGTAACTGAATAAATGCCTGTGCAAGAAGTTCTTTCAAACTGCAGCATGTAACCCTTCATGTTTCTGTGTTTATGATTTATTTTGTACCTTCTTTTCATGGCACTGCGTAGAAGCCAAGAATTCCATGTTCTGCTGCTTCAGGGATGCTACAGACTGACTCTACAAAAGGGAAAGATGCATAGGTCACTCCACTGTCCTGCATCCTTTGTAATGTTCTTACGAAAACAGTACAATTAACCTTCACCTTAATCTTGATTTTCTTTCTCACCGAATCCTGCTCTAAAGACAATCTAAATCTTCTTGGGAAATACCAAACGGCGTTCTGCAAGGGTGGGAGAAGACCTGAGCCAGAGATTCAAAATAACTATTTTGTAGAAGTCTTTCCCCTGGAAGATGTTCTTTGGGGGACTTTTCAAGCACTTCATTTCACGTAACCCTGCTTACAGGTGAGAAAAAGCTGAGAGAAGATTTGAAGCATTAGGGACCCCAAGATCTTAGAACCACGGTAGAACTCGCCGTAAAGATGTCTCACACTAAATTTCCCAAATCTGAAATGTTTACGACTACTGACTGCTTTTGAAAATGCTGCTATGTCTGAAGTCCTCTCCCTCTTCCTAATCCTTTCATGAAATAATGAGAGAAAATTGAGAACACCATAAAGCTTTTTTCCAGGCATTATCCAGTGAATCCAAGAAATAATCTCAGATAGAAATTGATGAATAAATATAAAAATAAATAGAAATATTGCCATAATTTTAATCATGTATGCTCCTTCTCCCACTTTAAGGTTTTGGGGATTTTTTTTTTTCCGTTGAATCCCCTCAACGTATTCTGAATTAATATATTAAAAGTGGAATGAAAGATGATGCACTCAGTAACCAAACATGAGTAGTGCCTGTCACCTTACTCTGCTCTCTTGCATTCCTGTAGCTCAATAACAATACACCACCTTGGAAACCTTGAATGTGTCGATATACCCAGAATGGACTACAGTGATTAGTTTCCTCCAAGGTTCCTATCTCTCCCAGGAGACAGGAATCACTTCCAATGTTTCTGAGGACAAACATAGGCCGTGCTCGTGACAGCTAAACTTCATAAACAGGCTTGTCAGGTTTTAAACTCAGAACCATTAAATCCAAAAAGTGAAGGAGTGAACAAAGACATTGTTTTTTTTGAGGACTGAAGCTGCACTGAATGTAGTTTGGTCAGACATGACTAGAGCTAAAACAGCAGCTTGTGGCAATATCAGACCTAAGGCCCATCTTTGACCTTTAAGAACTCCATTCTGCAAGAGAAAGTGAATATTCTGATCCCGGATATATAAGAAGATTTATTTGAGGATTTATCCTCTAACACATACTCAGCTAACAGATCCATCAAGGATGGCCTCTGAGTAAGCCCCTCATCGGGGAACTCAATGGTAGAGCAAACTAAACAGACATCTGTACCCACCCTGGGGTTTCTGGACTCTAGAAAAAAATCACTCAACCCCAGCTTTCTAAAAGTTGTTAGGAAATATTTGGACTATGTGTAACCTTTCAAAAACATTTGGAGAAGCCTTGCTATAACTAAGCCTTAATCAGTTTTTCAAGATATCTACTGATGAGATTGGGCATCTCAGCTGAAGTTCCCTTATTTCCTCTTTTCATCTTATAAGTGGCCACTCGACAGCACTCTTTTGCTGGCAGTCAGTTTCATGGTGATGATTAGTTGACACTGATGAGCTATTTCGTTTCAGGACTTCCCAGCTGAAACAATGTTAAACCAAAGAGAAAGAAATAGGTTAATTATTTTAAAAAGTGGGATGAGAAAATAGATTCCTGAGGTTTTTTTGTTTATGATCTTCCTTTTGCAAAACCTGTAGTAATTTAGGTGCATTAAATGCACATAATGGAGGCCATGCCTGCTTAGTCCTAGTTTTGATAAGAAAACATATCCTGGAAACTCAATGACAGAATAGAATTGCATCACAGGATGCAAAAGAGGGCTCTAGAGGTCAATTAGTCTACCAACAGCCCACTCAGAGTAGGAATACTGTCAACACAAGTCCATGGGAACTGATGAAATCCGTCCATGGGTCCTGAGGGAACTGGTGAATGAAGTTGCTAAGCTGCTTTCCATTATATTTGAAAAGTCGTAACAGTCTGGGGGAGTTCCTGCTGACTGGAAAAGTGGAAACGTAACCCCCTTTTCAAAAAGTAAAAAAAGGAAGACACAAGGAACTACTGGCCAGTCAAGCTCTCCTCTGTGACCAGTAATATCATGGAGCAGAACCTGCTGGAAACTCTGCTAAGGCACATGTGAAATAAGGAGGTGATTAGTGATGGCCAACAAGGCTTCAGCAAGGGAAGTCATGCCTGACAAATTTGGTGACCTTCTACAACAGGGTCACAGCGTTGCTGGATAAGGGGAGAGCAACAGATGTCATCCACCTGGAGTCATGCAAGTGTTTGCCACTCTCCCGCATGACATCCTGTTCTCTAAATTGGAGATGCATGGATTTCATGGATGGACCACTTTAAGCAACCTGGTCTAGTGGGAGGTGTCCCTGCTTATGGCATGAGTTTGGAACTAGTTGCTCTTTAAGGACATTTAAAACCTAAACCATTCTATGATTCTACGGTAACAGAAGATCAGATCCTCTTTCACAGGATCTTGGGATCTGTGTTCGCACATTAGCAATACATCAAATAGAGAAGAAAGGCAAGGGTTAAAGAGATGGAATATCCTTCAGCTAGTCTTTTTCCTTCCCGTTTGTGCTGTGCATCCTGTGTGTAGGATCCTTACAGACCTACCTAAAATTTGCAGACACAGATGTGTCGTGTGTTAATATTCCTGACAGAGGTGCAAGAAAATTTGGGACGTTCATTTTGATGACTACCCATCCTTAAATCCATAAGGATTATAAATCATAGATACCTGCAATGAACTTACCAGTCTGTCTTGTTTTTCCTACCATCAGGAGTAGGAATGCATTGCATTTCTCAAGTTAATACAGATTCAGGTTGCATGACTTCCTAATTTTCAGTGTTTGATAAGAAAAAAAGCTTAGATTTGACAAACTGATTTATATCTTTTTTTAAAACTTGCCCAAGATTGACTACTTCATTTATAAAACGCATGTGTTCTCTGGCACACTGTATCTGGGCTATGATTAGAGTATTAGTGCTGAGAAAGGTGCTTAAATCATCATAGGAAAAGAAAGACATTCTACTTGATGATCTGGCTCTCTCTAGGATTATACTAAGTTCCTGGTGCTCAGATATGTTCACTTTATTGATATTATTAATATGGAATTGTCTAAAGATAGGATATTTAACTTAAAGTACTAATTTCTTTATCTAGCTGGAAAAACAGTCAAAATGGATTTACATTTTAGAAATTGGCAAGAAGAAACATAGGAATAGTACTAAGTAATAATGCATTTTTTCCTGACTGGCGCCGATTTCCCTTATGACTCTCCTCACCATGCCATAATGATGAAAGTAACGTCCAGCTTCAATGTCTAAAAGATCAGTGTGTTCAGACGAAGAAATCCCTTAAGTGTAGCTGTTCTACATTTATTACCAAGCTTCCCGAGGAGTTCACCAATAGCATCCAAGAATGATCCTGAAGTCAGAGGCAAGCCTGAGCTAAATATTTTCTCCTACGTATTGCAGACTGTCACAGACTTGCACCTCTGAGTGTTTTGTTTTATTCACACACTGTTCAATGTCTCCATGAGTCACCCCAGTTCAGCTATAACTTTGTATTGCTCCTGTGTAAGGATGTGGCATCCCAACTACTTTGATTCTACAGGTAGACCTGAGCTCCCTAACCTGGTGATCCCTCCAGGCTCTGCAAAGAGAGTTGAAGCCTTCACAGACATTTGGATACCATCTGGGCACAATATGGTTTTGTATTTAGTGGTCATCTGTACAGAGAAGCAACGGTCCTGACTGAAAATGCCATTTTATCAGAGTCCTGGCACTCTCACAGCACAATTACTACAGTACTTCCCTAAATTTATCTGTGAAGGTTCCTGTGTCTGCCTTCCCTTCTCTCTCTGACTCTCCTGCAGTTTCTCTCAAGGAAGTCCTTCTCATGATTCATCTGATGGGCAACCCAAGGCCAAGAGATGTCCAGTTATTTCTGTAAAGGTGTTTACCTCAGGTCACTGCCTCATTCATTTTGTGAATGACCGTTTGACACTATGTGAAACCACTAAATGAAGAACCTGAAGCAATATTTCAACCCATTCTTCTTCTGAGAAGTCATTCCTTAGGGCAATTAGCTGTGGCAATTACGTGTGACAATGGCTCTACTCTACAGTCAAACAACACAAAGGATTCTTGCAGTCAAAACTACATTCTCAAATATCAACAGCTGCTAAACAGGAAATGCTTATATAATTGGTTTGATTATTTTATGTGTATAAACTCAAAAAGTTTTCAGATATTACAATTTCCAGAAAAGTTGAGATTATTTTTTCAGGGAGCATATATGTAGAAAATTTTGGAGAAAAAGGTAAATCAAAAATTTATAACTCATCTGGTGATTCAAAAGAACTACACATTTGAGTCAGGGAGAGTGCCACTTGCCCTGGCTTTGGGTAGTTCAAACGGAGATAATGCTTTAAGTGAACTGCACATGCTGTATAAAAATTCCATGCAAAATTAAACATTTTTTTTTTTGGTAAATAAATACTCTTGTCAAGTCCAACCTAGTAGAAACTTTCAGAATTTGACTCTCGCCATTATGTTTTGCAGTATACTGTAACTTCTTACAGAGGTATCCCAGTTAGGGAATGGCACATCGTTAGAGCAGAGACTCTTCAGTCTCTCCAGCTATAAAAGTTATTGTAATAAGGATAATTCCTTGCTTCTGGGAATGTGCAGAGCAGACTATGATGCATTACAAAGCTTAATTGACTGGTTTTTGGCATGTGGGCTTGGATTGGGAGAAAGAAGAGGAAGAAGCATTAATGCTGTACAAAGTATTCCTATGATTTTTGTTGTAATTTATTATTTATCACCCGCTACGTACAGAAAGGCTTTTTCCTATTCCACCTGGTTTTGCCCTGTACTAGTTGTCAGCCTCCAAGTCTACAATTGCTCATACAATATTAACATTCATGATCTTGCCAACATGTTTAGAACAAGAAGCCAGAGTACACTTGCACACTTGTACACACCAGGGATGGCATATTTTCAGATCACAGAGGCATTATCCCAAGCATATGAATGCACTATGTAAGCAGAACTTGAGGGATTAACAAAACTGGAGAACTTGGCTGCAATTGACTGTGTGAATAAAAGGTTAAGTAAAGCCTTTCCAGTTACATTTTTCAGCATAATTACTCAATGCTCTGCATTTCACTGGGTGGATGCTTTGAGAAAGACTGCTTCTGAACTGTAGTTGTAGTTCCAGGGGATTTTTCTTTTAATAGAAGCCAGTATGTTTCCAGAAGCCACAGAGATGCTATATGAATTTGTCTTTAAAATTGTATCTTCTACTTGGAGGCAGAAGTATAAGCCAGATATTTTATAGCAGGGAGAAAAACATCTACTCTTTGTCTCAGAGAAAGCTACGTGAGCACTGTTGTTATTAAATATTTTTTCTCATGTTTTAGAATATAAAATGGAATAATTAGATGAACACCCTCATTTCAAACATGCTCTGCTAAGTGGTGAGAAATGCCAACATATATAACCTGGGGAACTGTGAACCACATAAAAAAAAGAGGTATCCCCATTAACGTACCATGAGGTTGGCTCTAATTTTGCAAATGCCTCGTGAGGCCATAACACTGAGCATTTCAAATCCATAGAAAGCAAAAAAATCCCAAAGGCTTGGTATGGAAAAAGGTGTTTTATTTTCCCTTCAAAAATCATCGGAAGTTCTAATCATATTTTTCACTTTTATAGAGTTATATATCAGATTATCTCAAAAGGCATTACAATCCCTGATGAACTTAATCCCATAATACTCAAGAAATAGAAAGATTCTTTAAATTACATTTTCTAGGGTTATGGGAAACTGTTAGCTCAGTCAAGCATAAAAGCAGACCTCTTTACTCCTTTGTCTGTGCTTCAGTCATTGAAAAAACTGACTAACCAATGGCTCTCATTGTCTCCTTTTGTTTTCTTAATTTTCTCTTCAATGAGATAACTCTGGTCTTCTTAACAGGCATCAAAAAACTGTGACCAAATAAAGCCAGCAATTAATTTGCTGGAAAACCTGACTAGTTCTCAGCTAGATATCAGTTTTTCAAGTATCTTCAGAAAAGGCTTATGCTCTAATTAAAATAAGTAACAACAAATTACAGGGAAATGTTGACTTCTTCTATTTGTTTAAGAAGTCAAACACAATGAATTTCATCTTTATTTAGTGAAAATTTACAAGCAAGTAGATCTTGGGTGATTGCACGGAATTTGATTGCTGGGGATCTTATATAAATTGGTAGCTAAGTTTCTCTTTGTTTCTTTTTTTCTCCTTTTCTTCTTCCCCTCCTTCTCATCAGTCCCTTAAGGAAAATGTTCTTTCTTACCCTTCCTTTCTGTTTCGCAGAAACAGAAGAGATTACATCTTTTATATTGTAGCAATACATCTTCTTAATGCTTGTGGAATTTCTCCTTTGTGTCTCAAATCAGCAGAATTTGAGAACCATAATGAGAAATAGCAAGGTGAAGTTTAAAGAGAAATACTTCAGACACGGAGACACGTGTCCCACTGTCAAAAGCTTTCCATTCCCTGAGCAGCAGGATGGAAGATGAACCCCGAGTTCCAGGGTAGATCCTTCGTGGGAAACGTGAGTGACCCATGTAAAGAAAATACATAGACAGATCAGGGAAATGTAAAGGAAGAGAGAAGCTGACTGTGCCTAAATATAAAGGTTAAGAAATAAAATCAGAAGAGAACAAGCCTCTGAAGGAGGAACAATATTTTTTTTTCTTTCAAGTAAATTAATAAAGTAATAGGAATAAGTTAACCGTGTTATTTTCATTACATCTTTCATTCTTAAGGGATGGGATTTGGAAACACATGTAACCAACGCAGTTTTTAAATCTCTTTGAACTTCAGTTGTTTGGGAGCAACGACTGCAATTGAGCTTCGCTGTCTGAGCACTGTAACTTGTGCGAAAATTTCAGGAAGGCCAAAAGTGGTTTAAAAGGGACACCAACTTTAACTGAAGTACAAATTTTTCCTGTGTGTTTGGCTCATGACTTTCTGTAAATCATCTGTTTCACAAGGACCAGGAATTAAATGCCATGGTTACCAAATCTGTGGTGTTTTACCTGAAAACTGAAAGCAAAATTAAAGGCTGCTGTTATTTTGGTAAGTTAGAAAAGGTACACGTGCATGGTCAAGGAGAGTAAATCTTTTTTGCCATGAGATCTGGGCCATTACTATTGGCTTGTGTTACAAAGATGTTTGATTTCTGGCAGATGCTAACTGATACGTTGCAGCTTTTGCTGTCTGTATCTTCATAACACCAGAAACAGTCTGCTGCCTGAACAATTTTCTATGCAAAAGAACTAAAATAAGCATATAATTTGGATAAAGGTAAAGATAAACACTGAGTATCAATAGAGATCGACGCAGGGATATTAGCTTGAAGTGCTGGGTTGAACACAAAGGAAAGATAAATTAGGGTGTATTTCATCAAAAAATACACTCTAATAGTGAAGTTTTATTAGACTGTGGAATAATCCCCTGGGGCAGTGGTAGAATCTATAGCAAACATTCACAAGTAGCCAGGACAAAGTAGCAGAAAAAACCCTACTTTGCAGCTTTTCAGTACTTATAGGGGGCCTATAAGAAAGATGGGGACAGACTTTATAGCAGGGCCTGTAGGGGTAGGAGAAGGGGTAATGGTTTTAAACTAAAAGAGGGTAGATTCAGATTAGGTATAAAGAAGACATTTTTTGCAATGAGGTTGGTGAAACAGTGGCCCAAGTTGCCCAGAGAGGTGGGAGATGCCCCATCCCTGGAAACATTCAAGGACAGGTTGGACGGGGCTCTGAGGAACCTGATCTAGTTGAAGATGTCCCTGCTCATTGCAGGGGGGGTTGGACTAGATGATCTTTAAAGGTCCCTTCCCACCCAAACTATTCCCTGATTCCATGATTTATAAGGTGATGTCTTATTTCTACAACTGCTTTCAAGTGTTCCTGGAGGTTGAGTTTACAGAAAGTCTTGTCCTATCCAGCCTGTGCTGCACATGTAGCATCCTGGTGGACTTCAGTATTTCATATTAATCCCATTCCTAGCAGCTCCTTTGCTTCCTACCTTTCCTCAATTTTTGGCTTGCTGTTTTCAACCACTGGTCATTTGCCGTTGCAATCGTTCTCCTACCCTTGTGACCTTGGCAGGCAGTGAGCACTTCTGAGGGGCTAATAAGGCTTTCACAGATTTCCATTGAAGAGGCATTGGAGTAGCACCTTGTCAGAGAATGCTAGGTGGGCAAAACATACTATTTTGTGACGCTATTTTTATACTTCTTTTGACACACACAGATCTTTGTCCACATGGCTGATACAAATACACACAAGCCAAAGTGATTTATAATTAAAATGCTTTCTATAGCTTGACTGAGCATAAAAGTCTTTCAAAAATACAGCCCCCAAATAAGGGCTCCATGGAAATATTTATGAAATGAGATAAAAACAAAAAAGCACAACACAATCACTTAGCAAACCAAGTTCCAATTTAATAATTCATACTATTCCTCCGTGCCACTAGTTGGGATGAGGGGATAGTGACAAAGTGTTTCACAAAATCCTTCTAAATGTACACTTTGAGCTTTTTCAGATATTTCAGCTTTCTGTGTGGGTCAACAGAATCAGGACTTTGAGGATGAGCTTTCTCCTCCTAGAAATAATATTTTGATTTTTTAACCATTCATGCTAACCTCCAACTGTAACTTCTGTAATTCATTAGAGCTGTAATTTTCTCCATGACTTGTCCCAATACGTACTTCAAAGTTTCACTCTTTCCCCCTCGGTTCACAGTCTGTTGAAGAAAATAACTTTTTTATTTCCTTAAGTATACTTATATAAATAAACACAAAGAAAGAATTAAACCACCTGTCACCTGAGTCTAATCATCGTCAGCATGCAAAATATATACACTATATACTACTAATATATACACTATAAATTATCCACATTTTCCCACAGAAAAAACCTCAAGATCTGCTCTCTCTATTTTTGCTGGTGCAGAAAAGATTTGTCAGGTAAGAAATCTTGCTAAATCCAGTCCTAGTCTCCCTGTTGTGATTACTGAACAGCATTCCTTGTCTTTTAGCATTAAATACACAATGTCATGCTGTTCCCAACTGGCATTACAGAGATGTCATCATTCATTTTGAACAAGGTAGCTGGTTAAGGGTCTGAGATTACTAGTCTACCTTGTATAATATTCTGGTACTGGAAACGGAGGTGATTGATGTGTCCTGGCTGACCATTTGTTCCTCATTATATAGTAGGTTAATCATGTGATGTCAGGCATGATGCAGGACAAGAGGAAGAGTAGATTAATTTTTGCTCCTCGTGGTATCTTTTGACACTTCAAGGAGAAAACGTAACTGGAAACCATGTTTTTATGTCATTTGAAACAATTATGAATTGGGTAGGGATTTATAGGACAGGAAAACAGTGAATGCGTGGTGTGTTCATGTGCAGAATGAGGCTTCATATAGAGGAACAAGGTAAGGGGAATACAGCTATTTGTTGACAACCCAACTTTTTATTTTGCTCACTATGGAAATCTGAAAAGAAATGGGAAGTTTTGTTATGGTACCACTGTAAGCTGCAATTCATATAAAACTACAGAGGGCTTATACACTGAAACTGTGCAAACACATTTGTTGTAAAAAAACCATTTTTTACACCATTCCATTGAAGTTACCTGTAGCTGTCGTACGAGTGGTAAGAGCATCATCAACCATCACCATCTTGAGACTCTAAGAGGCTGCACCCTTGATACTGCAAGAGCTTGCACCAAGCCTAGGAGCTCTGCCGCAATACGCCTCACTGTGTCCTAGTTTTCGGATTCATCTAAATAAAACAGTTATTCTCATGAAGTTTAGGATGGATTGATGTCCGTTAAGAAGAGCTTTCCATCAGCCTTAACAGTGTAGTACGTTATTGCTGCTCTTTGTCACTGTCTTCTTTCAGCCCCCTGGCAGTTGGCTGTTCTGTGCCCTGTCAGTCCATGGACAGTTATAATCCAAGTGTTAGGATGAGTATGAAAGGAGAATGGAAAAATCTGGGTATGGAAGGCCCTGGAGAAAACAGTGGCAGAGAGAAGGTAATGAGACCAGCAGTTGGTACCACCAACACCAGCAGGTCATCACCATCCTGGCAAAGGGGAGAGAAAAGAACAGGAGTAAACATTGATGACTCACAGCAGTGGACAGGATGGAGAGACTAATCACCCCCTAATTAGGGAGTAACCCCTCCCGAATTTACATGAGCACCAAACTGAAAAAAGCAGGAGAGATTGTGAAGTCTGACAAGCTGACATCCCTTGTGGTCTGTTCTGCCCCGAGAAAGGGCATGCGCATGTGTGGAGCTGGAAGTAGGTGGATACAAATGTGTGAATGGTAGCTGGTGAAACCAGTTTTGTTTCAAAATGAAATGATCCTCTCCCGCCCCAACATTGCTTATCGAGCTTTGCTACCTTGTTGTTACAGCCCTGCATCACCGGTTCCTACAGGTCAATAGCTGTCAAAACACAGTATTATAACTCTGCAGTGCACGTCATTAAGACAGAGGGCTGGGCAAAGAAATCTATCCCACAGAATTAAAGAAAATACCAGTGACAAAGGTGTGAGTTCATCATTTGTGCTTCTGCAGCATCACTGAACTGTTTTCTCTCTCCCCGTGTTAAGTTCTCTCCTACCTTCCGTTTTCTAATGAGCAGGCAGCGTCTCACACGCAATCAAGTCATGTTTGGGGCTGGATGCCAAACGTGCTTTTTGTCCAGGACCTAGCGTGGAATAAGTTAAGAGTCTTAAACATCATTATATTAATATAAGAGCTTTTCTTTCCCATTAAGGTTTGCTCCTCGTTTTTCAAATGTCATTCACAACAATTGATTTGTGTCCTGTTCGTTTGAAATAATTCATCTGAGGTTGAAAATAATAATAAAAAATAGTGGTACAAATGACACTTACTCTTTAACAGGTTTACTATTAGAAGACATTTGTCTAAATGGGCTTCAATGTATTATCAACTTTCTGTCATTGCATTTTCTAAAAACAGAACGATGATTTCTTTCATTTTTCTCGTCATCTCATCGTGTGTTATAGCTCTCTGAAACTGAAAGTGTGTTATAGTATGGATGTCTGTACTTCGTTATATTGCTGTGATAGCATACAGCTTTCCTCTGCAGCTCAGACTTCTAACTTACTGGCTTTTAGTAGGCTGGATAGAATTGTTCCATGGGTTGGCAGAGCCACGTAGCAGGTCCAAATCAGCTAGATGGAGGTTGAAAGGAACCAAAGATGGAACAAGGTAAAATAGGCACCAGGAGACGGGAATGATAGGACTGAAGATTAGGACATGTAGAAGTGATAGCTGGGGATTCAGAGTCCTGCAATTTCTTCTTCTAACATTTATTTGCTGCATTGAGTGTCTTAAACTCCAACTGGGTATTGGTGGGAAAGGATCCCAGATTTTCTTTTTAGCATCTCCCTTACAATTCATACTGGAAGGGAGGAGCGATCAAAATCCATGTCTCAAACGATGGGTGCATTAGCCAGTTATACACAGCTTTGCCTGGGTTCTAACTTGGTATGAAGAACCAGACAAGTTAGATTTGGTATACAAGAAAGTTGTACACATGAATTCCTAAAATGCTGTTGAATATATTGGTCCTACCCTAGTAATTAAATGAGATTGGTCTCTGGATCACCTGAACTTCATAGATAGTTTTTAATATTAAAAATGTAGAAAATATTTCCATCTAATGACACTTACTCTATTTTTTCATTGCATGCATGTAAATCTTCTCTGACTTTTTATCACCTTCTTGGCTCTTCAGATTTATCTCAAAATGAGATCTTACTGTCATGCAAAGTCAGTCAATAAACTGGGAAAACCCTCCACTGAGATTCGTAATTGTCGCAATCAACCTTCTAAATAAACATTTGATAGGGAAAAGGCTGGCCAGAAGAAGACGACTGTAAAGTGAGGAATGAAAACGTCCCTGTTCACACAGCGGAAGAACACATTAATCAGTCCTTTTGTGTGGTTTTCCTCAGGTCTAGTGCATACCACCATCTAGTGGCTCTGAATATAATTTAGGAAATGACACCTAACTTCAGTATAATTTGTTTTGATGTCTGAAACTGAAAATCGTCAGCTAATCTTTTACAGGAACCATTATGGGTAATGTAACATTTCCTCCAGCGTTACAATCCATCAGAATTACGTGTGAGATTGCAAACTGTCTTGGCCTTGACGAATATGGCAGTGCCCTGCCAGAACACGAGGCAACGGAGGCAAGAGATAAATATTCCCTAATCCCATTCTTCTCTCTTCTTGGCGCAGAGAGCCACTGGAACAGAATATACAATACCAATCTACTTCTAGCTCTAATATTGTGTGAATTTGCCGCCACCTCAGACGAATTCTTTTCTAAAACCATTTCTCTGGTATTCAGCGGTAGATCTTTCTGCTGTAGAATAAGGCAGTAGGTTAAAAAAAAACAAAACCAAAAACATGTTCTAATGTGGAGTCTGCAATTATGGACTTCGAGACCTGAGGGAAATGGCAACTCTTTGGAGTCAGGCTGAGCAAATCCGCATACCTGAGCATAACTTAAAGCACATGATCTGTGTAGATTCTGAAAGTCTTTCATGAGTAAGGTTTTCCGTAACAGCAATAGATGTTTCCCTGGGGAGGGGCTGTCCTTGAAGCCTGATCGTGAATTCAACAACGCAAAAGTTATCCCATTAGACCAGATGCTGAACTGTGCATATGGAAGCCATGGGACAGAAGACGGGGACAAGAAAAGACTCACAGACTAGATGCTGCAGTTTTGTTCTACCAGTCAAGTGATAAATTATGATTTCTTCTTGTCAGCTCAGACTACACTGGATACCAGGAATGGCTCATCGGAGAGACACGGCTAAAAGTGTGACTGGAGGTGTTGTCCCTCTCTTCACTTAAACTTCCCATGTATTCCAGAGACAGGAGTGGGTTTGGCAGGTGAAATTCCCATTCGTATTGATAAACAACCACCCATCACGAAGGTGGGCAGGACTCTGAACAATAACTAGGGAGCAGAAAATAAAGGAAAAAAAAGGAAGAAAAGAGGAAAACAGACAAAAATAAAATGAGGGCCAGGTGGTCTTTCTCCTATCTATGTGCGTATCTGCCAACCGGTTAAAGATTAGGAGGTTGTTCATACTTCCAACAAGATCAGGCCCTCTTCCATAATACAGTGAAATCACACAAAGTTATTCTGAGACATATTTTTTAAAGACTTATCTCAAACAAATGAACAAAACATTAAAATAAAAACTCCAAGCCCCTCTCCTAGCAGTATGGATGTATTTTATGTTGCGAAACAACTCTTGCCTACAGCTTTTTGCCTGTGGGAATCACAAGCCGTGCCTGGACATACCAGCCTTTATTTTCATTAATGGCCGATACTCCCTGTGGTGGTAATGGAATCCAAAAAAAAAAAGAGGAGTCAGATGCTCTTAAAGGCTTTATCAGCCAGCTTTTCAGAAAGCAATTTTGGAGAGAATATTCCTATCAGGATCACATGTAGATTTGTGAAACAAGGGTAGTTTCCAGCAAAACCACTGTTCTGCATTACCTTTATCTAATTTTTTTGCAGCTTCCACAGTAGAAACCTTCAAAGACGCTTTGAGAAGTGCCAGATATCCTGCTGGTTCCTCATAAAAAGCACGGTTTAGGAGAAGTGTTATTATGGCATTTTAGCCAATAGTCTCTCTCGTTCTTTCAAATTATTTTTGGTCCTTTTCAGCACACTCAAAAGAGTTTAATAAGTGATGGAGGTTGTGACAATATGTTTAGTTCCTAAAACCGTTCATATTAATAGCGGCCAAAATCAGCAATTTAAACTTTTTGAACTCTTGGAATTTTCTTACTGTAAGGTTATTGCACAAAGGGAAAACATAAGCTTTGGATATAGTAATTAGTAGAATGAAGAAAGAGTAATTACTAGAAGAAAATAAATTATTTTACTACTGTATTTATCACTCCTGAAAGTAATATTAAACATACCTTCTCTCTTTAGAGAGAAGCAGTTGGAAAGAAAATATAGGACTTGAGGAACGAAAATACTATATGGAGAGTAAAAGAGCTCATTTGTTTATCTTGGGGAAAAAAATGAGAGGTGATCAATAACTGTAAAGCATCTTCACCGACAGAAAAATACTAGCTTTGAGGAAGATCTCCAGCATAATACAGACATATGCAATGAGAAATTATGTCTATAATTTTAAGGATTAAAAATTGGAGATATGGTCTGCATCTTATCTGAGGGTAATTAACCACTGCAAAACATTCCTTAGGAAAATTGTCCACTCTTCACCTCTCCAATGAAGTCACAAATTATTTGGCTGCAATCAGGAGTGACTGAATGGAATTCAGCAGTCTGGGAGACAAGAGATCCAATTCAGATAAAATCATATTTTATTGACCTTAAAAATCAATAAAAGGTTTGTGATTTTAAGCCCTAAGTATCATAAAGAAAACTGATCCTGAAAATCTGTTTTGTCTGTGTTACAGGGGATCTTCATATTGAGAAAAAGCATCAGAGTAATGTAATGCAAAAGGAATGTTCCCTTCTGCTGCTTCTTATGCCTGTCTCCATATGGTCACAAGTGTGGGGCTTGTCATCATATCCAGTTCTTCGTTACATATAACAGTTCTGGATGTCATAGAATCATAGAACAGTTTGGGTTGGAAGGGACCTTAAAGACCATCCTATTCCACCCCCCTGCCATGGGCAGGGACACCTCTCATGAGACCATGTTTCTCAAAGCCAGGTCCAACCTGGCCTTGGTTTGTCCCAGAAAGAGATGTTTACAGCCAAACTGGAATTCAGTGCAGTGTTCCCAGTCACTAGATCCCTAATTTGTGGGCATTCCCTTATTAGGTCACAGTTACACCCTGACAAGACGGGGAAGGGGAGCAGAAATCTACCTAGTTTTGGGGGGGAGAAAAGGTATTCCTAATTTAATTCCTCAGGAGAGGGGAAGAGAGATGACTTACAAAGATAATCAAACAGAGAAGGATCAGCCAATATTAGTATCCTGAATAATAACGCAGAGATTGACCAAAGAGATTTAAACACTTCAACACACCCTGGAAAGGAAAATCCATTTTTCTGATAACAGTTATTGAAGTTGAGCTATTGCAAAACATAGTTTGCAGAATGAATGAGCGACTACAGCACAGGAATGTAAAATAGCTCAGTACGTAATCTGGGATGCTCAGATGCTCTTTTTGGGGCACATCTTGTTACCTGGCAGCTCAGCAGGTATCTGTAATACCAGTCTTAAACGTGAATGTCAAGATCTGTTTCTAACCTATTTGCCCCGATAGCCAATTAGTTATTCTTCAGTGACTTCTTTTGTAAAACTCTTCTTTTGCTCTATTCCCGGCATGAAAAACTTTTGGTAAGATCCCGTTCACATTCTGCTGTGCAGATGCTTCACACAAACCTATAGTGTCTCACACGTGTGAAGTAAATTCTTGTTTAGACTTAGTCTACCACACCAAAGTAAGATGGTCAATTCAGGGCCCTTTTTACATATTTCATTTTTTTAAAAAATTTTTTTTTTGCTCTCTGAAAAATTTTTTGGCCCCAGCTACGTGCCACAAAGCAAGCCAGCCAACAAATTGAAATAAAGAAGATTTTGCACGGGCTGCAAAAAAAAATTATTCAAGCAAATATGGTGGCAGTAAAAATGCTTTATCTTTAGCCAGGGCAATGGGGCCATAATTACTGAGCAGCCACCAAAGACTAAATGTACTTTGAGCCTAACAGCTGGTTTCTAGCTGCCAAGCCTGTACGAATCTTGCCAATGTATATTTGATTTTAACTCATGATGAATATCACAAAATAGCCCTAAAAATCGTGGCTTTTGATAAGCTAAAACTCACCTCATCAATAGCCTATTTGATATGATGCGCTAGAATGATACGAATCATCCAGATATAGGCAGGGGTTTTAATTGTGTAAACCCCCTGGCTAATCACAAATGATCAGTATGTGTAGATTAAACATTATTCCTGCATTTCTGAGCTGGTTTAGTCAATCCCCACAAACAAATGCCATCACGAGGACCCTCATTCAGGGGACACTTTTGCATAAGATATTCATGTTTCATTTGGGGAAAAGGAGCAATCTTTTGTTTCTTCAGTTTCTATAACAACGAGGGCGATTTTTGGCCATCCATCAACACCTCAGGTCTGAAGAGGCGTGTGAAGGTCCATCACCCCACTCTTTCTGCCTTGAGCCAGACACAGCGACGTGGAGCAAGACTTAGTGTGGTCTTCTGCTGCCTACCTTTCTTTTCTCCAACTCATTGTCTTTGGTCTTGGCTCTAATTTTGCAATATCATTTGCAGTTAGTGGGCAGTAAAGTGGTTTTTTTTTTTTTAGCTTTCTAAGCTTTATTGCCAAATTGATAGAGCCTTACAGTGTCTTAGTACATTTTGGAATTTTACCACAGCTATTTAAAGAGAGCTCAGGTTAGTTTTATATAAAAAGTAACGATTCATAGAGAGTGTGAATCCATGTATCTAAAAGCTATGTGTATAAAAATAGCCGATTAGCTGATTAACAGAACTTTTGGAACAATACGATTTTGTTAGTTTTAGCGTTCATCTTTCTTGTTCTGGTGGTTGTCTGTCTGGTTGCACATACAAGAACAGAGATAACCCTTCCTCGTCAGGAGTTTTATTATTTTCTCATCCGTACTTGGTTTTGAAGCTCACCGGAGCAAAGTGTTATGGGCAGCACAGCTATCACCCTTATCGCTGTAGCTCCAAATGCGGTAGTCCTGATTCCCATTGTAATGCAATTAATCTTCTGCTTTGCACTAATGGATGGACAAGCATATTTACTGCAGCATAAAATACTAATTATTTCCCGAACAGATGCATAAAGGGAATTTAAATTAATGGCAAGTGACAAACGTGATAAATGTAGATAACATCTTTAAATACTAACGTTCTGCATTGCAGAGGTTTGTTCAATACTCGCAGCTTCTAAACCTTCACGGGATGTGATTCCCTCTTGCAGTGAAGCTGTTTCGCAGAGAGATGTTTCAGGGACCCAGTCACTCCCCCCAGGGACACCCCTGCCCAGCAGCCGTGACCGAGTTGTGCTCTGTTCACCCAGGTTGTGGTCCTTGTTTCTCCAGTAAACCAGTTCAGATACCTGCTTTCGTCCCACCTCCATTGCTTTATATTTCTGCAGTATTTCCTGTCAAAAACTCACCAGTGAGGTCTCCACCCTCCTCTCATTCAACTGTCTTAAAAATGTGTGTGTGTGTTACATAGAAATAAAGCAGATTCGGGTTTGTTTACAAATTCTTTACAAAGTAAGGAAGATGATTGCTAAGGAGACCACATGCACTGGTGACACCACCAATGTGAACTTGAACAATATGGTACCTAATATTTGCCATGTCTCCAGAGACCAGTAACCTAAAATTTCATCTGCCAAGCTTCCAAGGACCATCACTACATGATGTACAATTCTGTCTCCTTCACAAAGCATAGACGTACTCTAGGATCTGGACCCAGAGAAGATGTCCCCCACTTGTCTAGATCCATCAAGGTCTTACTTGACTGGACAAAGCACCTCTTATTTGTATCTCATGTAGGTTCTGAATTCTTTTCAGGGCAAACAAATGTATTTATACACTACTTTATTTAAGCAAAGCAGCCAAAAGCCTACTAGCAAATGCATCTTGCAAGCCATATCCATTGACAAAACTAGGGTAGCATCTGGTCTGTGCAGCTGTACTAAAGGTCTCATAAAAATCATAATTTTTTGTGGGAATAACAGGTTTCAAATTTTCTGCATTGTCCCTGTTCAGATTTTTTCTCTGTGGTTATTCTTATCTTCTTTCATTCAGTTCAAGGCAGCCTTTGAGACATCCGTGATCCCAGAGCTTCCCATCGGTTTCTGTTTTTCCCAGTACCCATTAACTTTTTTTTCTCACTCTCTTAGCTCCCTTTTTGTCCTCTCGATACTGCATTTCCGTGTCATCTTTGTAGCTTTCCAGTTCTTCTGTCTTCTCTGCCTGGCCACGTTACTGCTCCGTCCTGCCCACTGCTGCTATCAGCTCCTGACAACTCCTTTCTCAAGCGTGCGTTAGATTTAGATATCAGTATAATGATACAGCAGGGACTCCAAAAGCGCTGCAAATTAGATTTGCAGGAATATATTAAAATGAGCTCTCTCTTTCTCTCCATACCAAGGGGGATATTAGGAGAAACTGGGACAACTAAACGTTTACCACTCCTTGGAAATAAACGGTACAGGCAGCAGAACAAAAAGTGCAGACAGATACAAAGGAAAATCAGTTCAGTACAATGAACAAGATTATTATTAAATTATTATTAAAACTATTAAAACTTAGGTTTTAATCAGAATATATTGAATTGTCACAGAACCTTGTTAGAGGCATTCAGGCTGATACCTGTTAGCAGTTAAATTCTGCCCTTAAGTAGGAAGGTTTATATACTTGTAAATTTTTTTCATGTCTAAGTTCTCATTATCCATGTAAATGTATAATTCTTTATTAATTCTATTTAAGCTCTTAACCTCATTTATATCCTGGGGAAGCAAGTTCCACAGGTTAATTACACATCATGTTTAAAAAATTTCTCCTTTCATCAGCTTTATATTTATCTCTTAACAATCCTTTCTTTATGACCCTATTACAATTTACGTAATTTCCTAGAAATTACCTTCCTTGGACTTCAGCTCTGTTGTTTTTTTTCATTCCTCAGGAATAGAAAATTTTGACAGCTTTTCTTTTCTATTATTTTAAACAAAGCAGCTCTAAAGTAGATAAAATGTGGGAGACCACTGTCAATTTTTTTTCTTTGACCTCAGGATCACCTGACAGAAAACCTTCCAACACTTTATTTGAGAAACAGAACTAATCCAGTATGTCATCATGCAATAAAATGTAATTTCTGAAACAGACACTTTGTGTAGAGGAAATAAGTCTTCACTCAAACTGTTGGGCTTGTTAGCAAAATTGAAATCACGCTAATTAATTTTTTTCAAGCTGAAACTGCAAATCATGAGTGAAATAACAATAAAATCACCTTGTTTCTCAAAAGCCTAACCCCAAACCAAGACCATGAATGTCATTAGCAGAGAAATGAACTGCTACAAACATTTAGTTGGGCTGTGGAAATATATTACTCAGGCTATTTTTTCTAAATTTAGGGACACTTAATGCACAATCTGAGGAGAAAATCTTTATGGAAGTAGTGTCTGTCTACCTTTTAAAGTGTTAGGTATAGCCATATACATAACCTGCTGTCTTGTGCAGAGCCATTGACCGAGACAGTCAGTGTATTGGAAATGTATGGTCTAGATTTGAGAAATCAATGTTGCCAAAATATCTTTAACTTTTAAGTCATCTGTTTCCCAATTCCCATCTTCAGACAAGCTTATCAAAGGAAACATTCTGACACATTTAATGATTTAAGTCACTTTTGCCTAATTAATTTATTCATATTTTTTTTCACCCAGTCTTTCCATTTTCTCTCTGCTATGTTATAGCTGCTGCAAGACGGTGAAGGAGCAAGCACAAGACTGGCCACAAAAACATCATCTACACCTGAACTGTTCTTTGTGTTTCTTCAGGCCCATATGTACTTCCAGAAGACGCAACAGGAAAGTTTTAATATTTATTAGACATGAAGAGCCAAACAATTGTGCAGGAGACATTAAGGTCTTCTTCGCCTCGTTTGTCCTGAGCAGAAAATGGAAGTTCTGTGTTGTTTGACTGAGTTACTTCCATAGCACAAAACTCTGTAACAGGGCTGGTGGAATTTCGCTTCACTAAGGAAAACAAGCAGATTTGCTGAATGATTCAGAGTGTGACATCAGGATGACATTTCCCTCAATCAAGCCGGCACAATGTCTTTAGGGTACTCTATAATCTTGGGGAGGTAAAAGAGAGACGAGTAAGGAGAGGTAGCTCTTGTGGCCTTTGTCTTATATGTACATAAAGAAATAACCCTTACGTTTGAACTTGTCCCATTTGATCTGGGACTGTGGGAGGAATCAGCCTGGAAGCTCACTGGCCCACCACTTCTGTGATTAACACATCAAAGAAGAACTTCAGTTCAGTTCTTCAGCCTTGTCAGTTCTACATTTACACAAATATAGAAAAATAAATCCTTAAAAATAAGCTGACACTCAAGTTTCATGAATCCATTTTTCTGGCACAACTTCAATGGACTGAGCTTTATGAAAACTGCAAGAAGAATGAAAATGGATGGGAAGGTTCATTTTTAATTCATCTTCCTGTGTAGCTATTCCCAGACTTTGTAGTCCATGCATGAGATCACATAAAAATCGCAAACAATTACTTGGGTTTCTGAGATGTGATTACTTTCTTCATTTGACCTCTATTCTGTATAATTACAAATGAATCCTGGAATGTCATCAGCCCTAGAGCTCATAGTTATTTCAGCACAAATCCCCAAAGAATAAGGATCATGCCTCTTGGTACAGTGCTTAATTGTGGACGCTTCACTAAATCTCACTTGGTAAAATAATAGGAAATTTAATATATATCATTTGATAAAATTTACAGTAGACTTAGAATTTAAGCCTGGCCTATGTAGAAATTAAAAATATTTCATAGAATCATAGAATTGTTTAGGTTGGAACGGACTTTAAGATCACCTAGTCCAACCATTAACCTAACTCTGATGAAAACCATCACTAACCCATGTCTCTAAGCACTATGTCAACCCGGCTTTTAAATCCCTCCAGGGATGGGGCCTCAACCCCTGCCCTGGGCAGCCCATTCCAAGGCTTAAGAACCCTTTCAGTGTAAACATTTTTCCTAATCTCCAATCTGAACCTCCCCTGGAGCAACTTGAGGCCGTTTCCTCTTGTCCCATCGCCTGTTCCTTGGGAGAAGAGACCGACCCCCCCTGGCTACACCCTCCTTTCAGGGAGTTGGAGAGAGCGAGAAGGTCTCCCCTCAGCCTCCTTTTCTCCAGGCTCAACACCCCCAGTTCCCTCAGCCCCTCCTCAATAAAGCTAGAGTAATACCAGTAATTCTATGTTAGATTTGTGGAACTGCAGGCACAAGGGAGTCATCTGTCCTCTCTACAGTCAGGCCCGGGGGCTGTGACAGACCTGGGAACAGAACAGAGTTTTCTGATGTGGAATCCCTGTGACAATATCGCCCGCATTCCTTGCGTGCTCTGCAGTGCCCTCTGGCTTTTGGTCTTCAAAGAACGGTGGGTGAGAGCTTCGGACTGCAACTTTACCTAGAATAGAGTGCCGAAAATACGTGACACAGTTATTTTCCCTCTCGGTTATCTGTCTCTAATTATTAATTGTAAGGAACGGTTCTGTGCAGGAATCAAAATTTCAATTTGAAAGAAGCTTCTCATGATTAAATTTGTTTTCTCTTCAATTCTATTAATATAAACTTCAAAATGAAAGGTCACTTCAATATTAAAAAAAGGAGAAATATCTTGTTCAGAAATATCAGAATGAAGCAATTTTCCTTACAAAGAAGGCTTTTTCACATTTCCTTAGGAAAATGCCAGTCAAGTTGACATATTCATGTAGAAGGTTTTCTTTTTTAACAAAAACCTATTTTCTAGAAGAAAAAGAAAACCGTTTCGCCAGTTCTGATAAAGATTTTGTGTTCGAGACTTGGATAGAAAATTCAATAATTCGCAGGCTAAAATAAGGTCCCGTTAATTCAAGCTTCGTGGTTGCGCCCTTCAAATCTAATGGGAGGAAACTTGTTCAGTCACAGAGCCAGAAGACAATTCAAAGGTACGCCGGCAAGTATGTGCATAGATAAGGAGTAGGTGCTTTGTGCAAATTTGTTTTCTGACCATAAATATATTTTAAGACTACTCTCTGTACCCGGGGCAGTTACCAGTTACAGCACTCTTTTCAGCTACAGCTGAACACGAGCGGGGCTGTCTGAAAAATCTAATTTCAGAAGGTTATTTTTGCCCAATTCTCAGGTTGCTCTACATGACACTCTGTAGCACAATACAATGGAACAAATGTATTCATTACTGAGCGAAAGCGACCGCAAGTTATGAATAGACCACATTGCCACCTACGCAATCTGTCTTTGCTGTAGGTGGAGATTTGCCATGCCCCATGATGGATCCACCTGCGCCGAGGGACAGCTATGGATTTTAATGAACCAGAAGAACTGCAGCTGGTGCAAAAAAGCTGCAGAAGAAACCTGACCATCAGTTTTCACGTGCAACCTGCTCTGGGTGGACCTGCTCTGGCAGGGAGGTTGGACTAGATGATCTCCAGAGGTCCTTTCCAACCCTATGTGATTCTGCGATCGGTTTTCATGGCTCTCAACATCTGCCTTTTTCTAACAGATATGACTATGTATTTGAGCAGAATTTCAGAACTGAGTACCCCTCTGAAAGAGAGAGTCCATAAGACCCCTAATATCCTGTGAAACAACGCTTCTTTCTCGGAGGTAGGTGGTAGAACTTTTATGCACTGTGGCCAATATTAGCCTTAATTGTGTTTTGCATTCATCTTCCCTATAACGACAGCTAAGAAAAGAAGTAATTCATGTAAAAAGATGACAGCGCTTGACAAGCAAAATCTGTAGCTTATTAATAATTAAAAATTATTTCCATGTTCTGTTACTGATGGAATATTTAATCATTTGTTCAGTCAATACCGATGTCTCATTTATTATTCATTAAAGATAAATACTGTGTAGTGCTTCTAGATTGAAATGTGTTACACCAAGATTATTAAGAGCACCCAGAGATGATTTATTATTTAGAAATCGATTAAACTTTTGTACAGAATTTAATGACTTAAATAACCCTCTAGATTTTTAAGGTTCACAATAAGTTTTATTTAAACATTTATTATGTGAACACGGTTACAGAGAAAAAAAAAAAGCAGGTCTCGGAGACGAATTTAACAATAAAACTGAGAAGGTTTTGGAGAGAAACACACCACTAATACCAGGCCCGCCTCACACATCCACAATGAATTTCTTCTATTTTTAATGTCAAAGTACATTAGTACATGCTGTGTTGTGTCACCTTAACCTTGCCACCGCTTAGCCCAGTCCTCTGAGGAATCAGCAGGACACCCTTCCACCCCCCATCTTCCCAATTTTTACCCCCTTGCCTTTTTTGAAGGCACTCATGTATGATTTATGGAGGTTGTGCTATACCTCTTCTTCTTAGTCTGTATCCTGAAAAAAAAACAGAGATCAGGAAAGGAGAGATTCATCTCTTCACATCCTGTCAGTGGTAACTTACCACCTGAGGAGTATAAGGAGATGAGATACTTCTTTCTTCTCTGCAAGTGGACAGTCAGTCTCACAGCAAAAGGTCTGCCTGATCTCTCTCTAAAAGGGTTTTTAACTTTACTGGTAATGACTAACTTACTAAGTGAAACCAGTTTTGAAAACGAAAAGTCTTTTTTATAGAGAGATTTTTATAGCTCCCTAATTGCTGGGGCAATCCTGGAGGCTGCACCCCAGGCCAGGGAGCTGAATTTACTTGAGGAGAGTAAGAAAAGAGTAAGTCATGACCTGAGTGGATCAGGTAACGACAATGGTATCTATTGTTTATTACTTCAGATTAGAGATCTCTGGCTAGAGTACGCTATGCAAAATTTTTTGGAAAAAAAAAATTATAAGTTTTTAATAAATAAACAAAATATAGCTAGAGATATTAAAATAAATTTTTTTGGTACTATTTCCTTTTCAAGCTTATTATTCAAGGTTTGAAACTCTTTTCCCTCCCTGCAAATAATGCAGGACTCCCCAACCTCACTAAAAGAAACTTTTCTGGTCATTCTTTTCTCAAACATAGGGAGCAGCCTGGATGAGTTGAACAACCCCAAACCAGACATTGTACAGTCTTAAAGGCTACATGGGTGCCAAATGTTTTCATTCTGCCTCCCCCAAAGCATAATTCCTGACGTACCTTTGTTTCCCCATGCTTCTCAGTTAAGCACATGCAGATATTGGTGTTGGACAACGTATCAAAGGAGAGAACGCTGATAAATTATAGACGTCCCCTTCATCCCCCTCAAGAGGAGGAATAGCAGCGCAGAGGGGAAAGTATTTAGTAAAATTTGGAGCTATTCTCTTCCCTTCTGGATCATTCACGCTCAAAGGCAGCACCTATGCATCTCCCAGGCAGATTTCCTCCTCCCAAAAGCATATTTTCCTCGTTTTCCTTGTATACATGTTGCTGAGATTACTGACGTGCATTTTCCACACATGAATTTTTGGGAGAAGGAGGATATTTCTTTGCACATTTAAAAAAAGGTTTAATCCATGAATAGTGCATGTGGATACAGGACCATCAGCAAGGATTTACAGTGACCACTGAAAAAAGTTGTCCCAAGGCTGTGCAACAGAACAAGTGTGAGGTGCAGAGGGAATTGTAGCCTGTGTAGTGATGGAAGCAGCTCCGTTATGGACAGACTTGGTGGAGAAGGGAGGCTTGAAGAGAAGGAAGTTTTCTTTCAGAAAAAAAAAAATAAAAAAATGTAGCCTTTGGCTTCATCCTAACAAACTAGACAATTAACAGTGGGTGCCCTGCCATAGGAAGGAGTAACACCTTCTCATCTGTCATATGAGAGACAAGTGAAAATAACTCCTGCTCCGTCGGTGTCCACGAAGGCTTGTCACAGGCTTTACCCCGAGCGCATTTCCTCATTAAAAGTGAAGGGTAGAGACAGAGTGTAAATATCACCACTTTTCTGTAGTTCTACCCGACGCTGCCTTTATTGAATCAGAGCCCTGCTTTTCTTTATATCCAGATTTCGGGAAAGGGAGGGTGTCTGGGCTGAGAAGCTCTGCCTGGCATTGCTGAGAGACAGCGTGGGACTAGATGGATCAGGGCAAAATTCAGCGAGAAAAGTGACTCAGTGGTGAGTAGACGATGAAAGTGCTGGTCTGGGGAGGTCTGCGATGAATATAAATTGGCAAATTGTTACAAATGCAAAGTATCTATCAGCATATTTCTAAACATATTGTAATTAAGACTATGTTACATATGCCAATCTCATAATGAATTTCTCAGTGTTTTAACTGCAGAAACCAGAAGAAAATCGAGGCATTACAATACAATTAACATAAGTAATCACATTAGAAAGACACTCTTGAATTCCTCAGGATCAAATCTTGGGTTTGGTTTTTTTGACTCTTTTTTTCATTTTGAAAAAAACTTAGAAGGGTGCTAACTACTTAATGACAAAATGATTTCTGTGTTCCAAAAAATCTGAAGTGTTCCCAATATGCTGTTGATATGGTATATCAGAAAGAAAAAGAACCACTAAAGAGACAGAACTTTGGCACTTTTACATATGGACTTTAAGTAGCTTTTGGTGAAGAAGACATAACCAGCTAGCAAGAATCACAGAACTAAAGAATCACAGAATGCTATGGGGTTGGAAGGGACCTCTGGAGATCATCCAGTCCAAACCCCTGCCAGAGCAGGTCCACCCACAGCAGGTCCCACAGGAACGTGTCCAGGTGGGGTTTGAAGGTCTCCAGAGAAGGAGACTCCACCACCTCCCTGGGCAGCCTCTTCCAGGGCTCTGCCACCCTCACAGGAAAGAAGTTCCTCCTCATGTTTAGGTGGAACTTCTTATGTTCAAGTTTGTGCCCATTCCCTCTTATCTTGTCCCTGGGCACCACTGAAAAAAGACTGGCCCCATCCTCCTGACACCCACCCTTGAAGTATTTATAGGTGTTGATCAGATCCCCCCTCAGCCTTCTCTTCCCCAGACTAAACAGACCCAAGTCCCTCAGCCTTTCCTCATCAGAGAGATGTTCTAGTCCCCTCATCATCTTTGTAGCCCTCTGCTGTCCCCTCTCCAGCAGTTCCCTGTCCTTCTGGAACTGGGGAGCCCAGAACTGGACCCAGTGCTCCAGATGTGGCCTCACCAGGGCAGAGTAGAGGGTGAGGATGACCTCCCTTGACCTGCTGGTCACACTCTTCCTGATGCCAATGCCACACTTCTTCCTGATGAAGAAGGAAGAAAAGAATTTAAAGTAAGTAAATCTTTGGAAATATGGAGTGAACTGTATGCTGCAGAAAATTCTGGTAACTTGAAAGCTTTGCAGTTACAGGGACCCATCTTAAAAATTAATCTCATCAAGAGAAAGACTTTCATCTGGAAATTGCTTTGCTGGGTCTATTTATGACAGACTTCATGGATCAAAATCATTGAAAATAAGTTAAAGAGATTTTCAGTTGAACCCAGAGCCTGTATAAGACCCCAAATTTATTTGAACTCTTTTACATGTTATAGCTAGAACAATTATTTTGTTTTCAAGTTGTTTTAAAGAGAGATGTGCTTTCTATCAGTTTATAACCGATCAGATCACTAGCAAGAAGACAGAGCCTTAGGGCTTTGTAACTGTTTCACATTTATTTTGCCTTTACATATATTGTGAGCAGTGTAATGCCATTAATAGCAGAAAGGACTAAAAATGCATTTTTTTACATTCTTATAAACAAGAAAATAAAGCAATGAGGACATCCTCCTCTTAATGTGATGAACTGTTCCAATGCTCTCTTTTCAGTTTGTGGGTACAGCAGAACTTAACATATTATAATCTATATGTATATCTCAAAGATGGACAGAATACATGATGTGAATAATTTGGTATTGAAGTCAGACATCTATTGTGACTTCACCCAGATCTGTAACATGCTAATTCTAAGCACAGTGCTTACAGTCCTCACTGGTCCCACTGTCTCTAGGAAGTATTTTTGCTGGGTTGGAATCTTTGATTTATCAGTCTGCAAAGTTAACAGTTTGTTAAATGTTTTTAAATAATTTTTATTATCTCTTTGAATTATGCACTTTGTTATAGAATGCGGAAATTATTAGAATAGTTTGAATATATAATTAGAAGGCACCATTGTGATAATGCAGTCCTTCCTCCCGCACACACACCATTTTTATATTACAACTTACTCAAAGCCATAGTATGGGAATGTGTGTGCTATAAATGAGTTTCCCCCCTGTCTTTATTTCCATTAACTGTGTGGGATTTCTAGTTTGAGGACTGAACATTTTTCTTGTCTATAACTGTATTGATTCCTGTACAGTTCAAAGTCCTAGAAATGATAGTTATAAATTCCAAGAGGAAAACACTGGAGGTTGCCAGCACTTCCCTCCTATGGAAGAAAGATAAATGATCAGCAGGAAGTCCAAGGTTTGAGGTCTTGATATTTGGTGGGTTTCTTTTACTTGACCCTTTTCTTGCAAGGAAACTGTACAATGAAGCAGAGAATAAAGGAAATAGAGATTGTTGCTAGCTTAAGCCATTAGAAGATCTTTTTCAGCTCCGAGGCAGGGATTTTACTCCTAAAATGGAGAAACAATGATTAAGATGACTGGTTTATTCAAACATACCAAATGGTTTAGATCTACAAATATTTTCTGGCGTTATCATCATGGAAGTTGTCATTTAGGTTGACTGTGTACTAGACCTGTGAGAAAGAGTCTGCAGGGAGTCTTCTTTCTGACAGATAATGGGATAAAATGGACAACAGTCCTGGATCTCCTTCCAGCTTTAATTGTTGGGAATCTATAAGAAGCCAAAGGACAATCGAGCATGCAGAGTTTCTGAATTCTGCCTAAGGCAAGCTTCTTCTTTATGTAAGTGCCATAATCCATCAGAAATTCCTGACCACAGTGTGAAAGGGTCAGAGAGCAATCCTCTGAAAGGCAGGCAGATGAATACCTTTTGCAAATGCATTGAAAAGAAATATGATAAGTTGTTTATTTCCTTTTCTAAATTTTACCACTCACTGTTATGCTGTAACCAAATTGCTGGGAGACTATTCTTCATTGGGGAATAATCAGCTAACACAGCTTTCTGTCTCTAAGATAATGGCAAAGCTTAACTAGGAAAGAGATAATTCCAAATATATATATGTAAATACATATATATGATTTCTGGCATCTGAACTGAATTTACATTTTAACATCTGAAGGCCACCTGGTTTGTGTCACCTGCAGCCAAGTGGAGTGAACACATGCCGAGAAACAAGAGTTTTGCTTCCCTGACTTTGATAATTGACTTGCTGTGTGACCTTGTATTTCATATGTAGGCCAGTATTTTCAAAATTATTCCTGGATTGTTCTTCCTTCATGTAAGCATCTGCATTCTCTACTGGAGATATGTTTCAAAATTAAATATTTATTGGCTTATGGGCTTGATTCTCTCCTTTCCCAGATGATTGCCTGACACATAGGATATCACTAAGGCAATCTTTGATTCTTCTGTGTCAGTGGACCAGTCTCAGTAGAAAAGATGTCTAATGAACAAGTCCAAATGAATCTTCTCCAGCAGCTTGCTAGTGGAAGCATTCAGGTGTTTAGGGGTGTCACTCAGGCTCAGATGTCAAAATTCTCAGTTTTGTGATAATGCTGAAGACTTTCCAGGGAATATCATGCCTCATCCAGCTCCAGACAGTGCTGGCAAAGGGAAAACTGACTTTCAGTATTTCAGTCTTGCACATCTTCACACATGGAATCCATGGAATTAAAGCTCCCTTTAAAGGGATAGCTCTCCAGTTTCCAAAGTTTGAATAAACGCTGTGATGGTGAGAGTGACAATCACATTTCAAGGATATTAGAAGTGCAATAGCTGAATAGGGGCATGAGAAACAGGAAATATTACAGCAGAATTTTTATCTTGACAGAAACTGTGTGTCAGCAACAAACCTTAATCCCCAGTTGCAGCTCTGGGTATGTCCACCTGGGTTATTATTCGCCGGCACTCAGGTGATCTTAGGCAACCCGACATTTCTCCTCTCTGCCCGAATGCTGCCCGTGTCAGATTTTGTGGTCAAATGTTGCCAGTAGCCCACCTTCCCACCCCCCCCCCCAACAGCTAACCTCTGTGGGGCTGTGGAAAGCCCATCTGTTCCTTCACTCTCTTGACTGTGGCAGAGCAGCTCTGCTGAGGTTTTGTTTATTGTCTTCCTAAAGTAATAGGTTGGATGTTACCCTTGTGTTTACGTTGTTACAGCAGGGGCTTGCAGTTATAAATTTAGGTTTTCTTCTTTTGCAGGCAGTTGTTGGCAGTATGATATTAGATGGAATGTAATTGCAAAAGAAATTCACCTAGAGGGACCGTTTTTTTTTTCTTTTAATAAATCAAAATAAACATTTAGAAAGAAATCTTTGCAAAATGGCATCAGTTCACAGCACAACTGCTTACTGAATGCTACATATCACTGAAAAAATTTACTTAACAAAAGGACTTTGCAGAACAGCATCTGATTTAATTCAAGATCATCAATGAACATTCTGATGTTGCCCGATACTTGCTCTTTTGATTATGCATTTAATTTTATTTCCTGGTGTCCAATCTGTCCTCCTGCAACTTCGACCAGTAAAACTTGGGCAGACTCAAGAATGTTACTTGTTATTTCCAACAGTAGGAAGTAAGAATCGGATCTTTACTGCCCAAAACACGTACAAGAGTCCTACCAAAATTATCTCAGAAGGGCTGCTGTGAACACTAGAGCAGAAAAATACAGACCTCTTAGAAATCCTGCAGCTATAAGAATCCCGTGCCAATTTAACAAAGCTGCTGCGATATTGAGGCAAAGTTTGGGATACTTATCTAAATCAGGCTATTGTGGATTGTCTCACGTCTCTCTATTCATTGGTGATTCACCCTTAAATTTAAATGGAGCTTATTCCAACCAGCTACTTTGGCTTTTGTTAAGAGTGATCTGAAGAGCTGTTATTTTGCTGCGCCCATTTTTCTCTAATAAAAGAATAGTAGAATTATTGCAGTCAAAATGTCTCTTTTGATATCAGGTTTTTCTGCTTCCTTCATTTTTTTTGGCTTATCACTACTGATATAATTTCAGATGACAGCCCCTCTTTATGATTTTGCTAATGCTGCCAAAGTCCAGTGAAGGCATTGGCTAAGTCCCAACAGCCATATCTCTTCCAGTGGGTGCTACCTTTAACAGTGAAACCCCTAATTTGTGCTTCACACAACTCCCCTGCCTCAAGCACGGTAGTACTTGTTAGGTAGATGAAGTGATGTAAACAAGTATGGTACAAATCACCGTGAGCATGAGAGGTTTTCACTCTTTTTTGCAAATATTGTTGTTCTTTAGGAGATGAAGCTCTGGGCTATCTGTGTGAAGAAATCTCATTCCTCTCTTGCAAGATCTTTCAGTCAAGTCATAAATTACCTCTGCCTGGCATTGTTGCGCCTTGCCCAGCTCCTACTAAAAATATCTCTAAAAGATGCTTATCGTATCACTGCCTAGATTATGCCGAGTTGATTTCACTACCAACTTGAGAGCTACTTTCTTATTACTGCCCATCTGTAACCAGTCTTGTAGCAAGGATTTATTGAAAGCTTACATTTTGTGGATTGCAGATTGCTGAATGAAACCAGAATGCAGTCAGCATGTTCTGCATTTGTTTTAAAAAAGGCTGCAGTCTGCTGTTCTGATCTTCCATACGATGTTAATTTTTTTTCCTATATTGAAAAAAAGTTCCAAAATGACAGAAGTAAAGGATTGGCGTAAAGAGTTGTTGACTAGCTCTAAATTTTTTGTAATGCTGTGCGACATAAGCCAACAGGAATGAGCAGAAATTCCATAACTGCTTCTTCCAAGGTCTCTTGAACATCAGTCTGAAATGTAGTGTTGCTTCCCACTGGGGTCAAAGCTCTTGGCTACGTGGGAAACCAATTCAGTTCATTCACAAGGTTTCTCTGTTCCAGACAAACGAATAAAAATGTTGTTGCTTGCTGCAATGGGAACACAGAGAAGTCACATACTGAAATGTCACAACTGTTCCATTCTTTGAAAGGATTCAGCTAACCAAGTTTTCACTGCTTGTGTGACTTTCACTGAAGTATGTCTTGGGGGACTAGTGAAGGAAACAGTGAGGTACACAAATTAATTCCATTAGGATTCCTGCCTAGGCCACATGTAGTTTATTTCCCTACTGCTGTATAGTTTGAAAAAAATTGCAAAGAGCACTTGGAAAGTAGATATAAGGTACAGCTCTTCTACCCCCTGGCAAAATCATACACATTCTGTGCAGAGGCAGATTACAAATGGCAGACCAGCAGATAATTTAGCCTACACACTTTACGAAACTGTATTTCAAATTGATTACGAGTAAGATGGTGCCTTCAAAAACCTAGACATAGCTCTAAAATCTCCTAAGTAAGCCCATCAGATTTACAGGCAGGGTTCAGAGAAATGATAGTGAAGTATAAAATAACATATCTGTTTGTCTAACAAGTCTTGACTGAATATTAATTTTATCATAGTTTTTTAGTTATCTATCGGTAACCCAAAGAAACCACAAAGAAGGCCTCAAAAAAAGCTTCCAATTTCAGTATCAGCTTTGAATTGCTGAGTAATGATACAGGTATTAGCATCAGCATGAACGCAGACTATTAGGCTTGTGCAGTTACAAATTTAAATCGTTCTGAGATAGAATAATTTACAATAGTTCTGAAATGACTGCTTGTGACAATGAGAAATTTCTATTTTTAGTTGTTTGCTATGAGTGGTTTTAAATCCTGATCACTGTGTTGTAATTAATCAAACAGTTTCCCATGATATTCTAACAGACAATTTTAAAAATAGAAATAAAAATTGTTTTTTACCCATATGTCATTAATTCTTCTCCCTTTCCAGGTTGTCCTTGAAACTGTCCCTGTCTGCCTCAAACTAACTGTCAGTGTCCTTGCTTTATCTGAGGCCAAGGAACAGCAGCACTAACAGTCTAGTGACAAAGGAATATCCAAAAAAGAAACATTCGTCTTCTTGATTCTTCAACAACTGTTTATATCTGCCCCATACATTATTAGCAGGGGTGACTGTCAAAGCTGTGCAAGTGACTGCAAACATAGAGGATGTACATATATACCAGTGATTGAATTAAAAAGATGAATAAAAAGGTGCTTTTATTCTGTCACTAATCAAAAAGTACTTCCTCACTATCATCAAGTCATCTCTTTGGCTCCGTCTTCTCACTCTAAACCATTTCTGCAATCCTTATGTTGTTTCTGAGGTCCTTTTCTCCACCTTTTAAACTTTTTTAGGATCTTCTAAATATGTGAGCATCTGAATATATGTCATTTTCTGGTTTTCATCCCACCAGTTACATACAATCACACCTTCCTTGTACACACTACAACACTACAACCTGTTCATCTATCCAGGGATCTCAACAGCCTGTTTGACAAAACTGCGTACTGGAAGCTCTCTTGAGTTGTTAGTCTGCTATAACCCTTTTGTGTTTATCTGACCCTTAAGAAAAGCTCCTCATTTTATGTATTTGACTAGATTTTTTGTTTGTTTGTTTGTTTTTTTCTGAGATAATATACACCTTTAGTTTTGACTGCATTAAAATAATCTCTTCAGAATGTTTAACTCAATTCAAGCAAATTACTCAGTCTTTATTATTATTATTTAGCATTTCTTTCTATTTCTTTTTTCAACTTGCAATTTTCATTAGTGGTTTCTTGCTTTCCTTTATGTCCTTGACAGAAACATTAATAGCAGGAGCACCGTAGATGCACAGTGTCAATCCATGATTGAGCCAAGGAGAAACTCCCTTCCTGAAAATGAATATCATACTGAGAACTGTTTTTTCAAGATCTTTTAGATAGTTCTTATTCCAGATAACATGTGTTTGTTGACAAATTATAGCAATATTTTTAATTGGGTAGCAATGGCAAACATTTTTAATGTACATTAGATGACAACAGATCTTGTACTGAGAACTTACTGAGATCTCAACCCCAAGATACTGTAGTTTATGATCGCATGATACGAATTCCTCCCTCCTCTGCAGGGCCCTTCTCTGACTTTAGTCACGCTTTTATGATAATTTTCTTCAGCAAATACAGAGAACAACATGAAAAATCCTCCTGAATAGACAGCAACCTTTTCTCTTCAACCTCTCCTGCCTACAAATTCTTTCTTTCCATCGCAGTCATTCACCAATTCCTCCACCAGTTATCAGCCTGTGAGGAGTGAGGGGGAAGTCACTTATCATTGCTTCTAAGCAGTTCTCATGCAAAGGGAATGCTCTATGACTAAGCCACATAGCAAATTGTTTTCAGATTTGTTCTTGGCAGTAATATTAAGTAACCAAGATTGGGTAGTTATTGAGAAAACTTGGGAGAAAAAAAAAAAAAAAAGAGTAAACTTTGAATAAAGCATCAGTGTGCTCTACTCAATTTTGTGAGAAATTTAAGCACTTGCTAATTAATTCAATAGCTTGCCGTTAATTTTTCATATCCAAAGTACAAAAGCTATTGAGAGTTTTCTATAAAAACTTCTGCATGGAGTATAGTATTCACGGAGAATAAAAAGAAAAAGGCAAAGTGAAATATCTGAACTTGGAAAGAAGCACAACTTTTTACTTGGAATAAAGTTTGGATAAAGCTTTTTTCCTAAAGAAAAAAAAAAAAAGTTAAGACTTCTTTTTACAATTCCTTTAAAATCTTTGTGTGTATTAGTAAAAATACCTCCAGCCTTCACTTGTGTGGCATTTCCACAGCACTGTGCTCCAAGCCCAGCTGGTGTGGCAGTGCCATCCTCCTCTGTCTCCCATGGCTGGGCATTCCTGGCTTTCTCTTTGTAGAGTTTACTTCCTGCCAGTCTGTCTCTGTGAAATGACTCGTTCATGACCAGACAGTGCAACCTTGCTGTAGAAGGCCACCAAATTTTCAGGTGTGATTTGCCCTTAGTGAAGCCATCTTGATTGTCACCAGTTACCTCCTTATTTTTCATCCCTTAGAATGGTTACCAGGAGAATCTGCTCCATGATGTGGCCGAGCACAGAGGTGAGACTGACCAGCCTGTAGTTCTCTGGGTCTTCCTTTTTTTCATTGTTGAAAATGGGGGTTATGTTTTGCCCTTTCCAATCAGCGGGAACTTCACCCCACTGCCACGACTTCTCAAATATGATTGGAACATATTTGATGCAAACATGTCTTCTGATGCATGTCCTGATGCAAACATGCCTTCAAAGTGCCACTAAAGGCCTGAACCCCACCAAAAAGCACATTTTCTTATCGACTGTGAATTTTGGACAGGAATGAAGCCTGGATTCGATGTTACCTTGTCTCTTTAGTGTATCCTGGGGGTGACAGTGGCAGAAAAAGTGCAGGATCCATAGAAAAACCTATAGATTCTCAGAAATTGCCTTCAGATGTTGTTAGACCCTAGCTTTCTATATTTTGTGCAAGGTTGCCATTACTTGAGAATCAAGTAATCATTCTCTTTTTTAATATCTGCTGCATAACTTGGCATCACAAATGACATACAAACAGGTAGTGAAGAATTATTGGTCTAATACAGCAGAATGCCAAAATCCATAGTGCACATCAGCAAACCACAACTGATATAGTTTCAGAAGTCAAGTTCTGTGAAAGCATTATTTTCAAACAGAAAAAGCAGCAAATAAATTATTGCATGGAATTTATTGCTTTCCTCTATTTTTTTAGTAATATTCCTAGCATTGCTAGTAAGATACAGTGTAAACACTTTCAAGGAAGAGAGACTTGACAGCTGATATGCAGAACTCCAGTGGCAGAAATAGAAATGGAATACATAAAAAATGATTAGAGGTCTGAGGGGTTCCAGAAAAAAAATGAAGAGGAAAAAAAATATGTTTACAAGATCTTGATGAGGCAAAACTAAAAATGCTGGGGAAAAAAAATTAAAAAAAATTTTAATTTGAGATATTTTTCTCTTGGAATATACACTTGAAAGATTTTTCAAGGAAATCCTGTTGATATTACTTATGTTGCATTACAGTCCTTCAAAATACATATTACTACCAAAAATATTGAACACGATGCTACCTTGTTTCCAAGTATATATTTATATATATATAAACACACATACAAATATATATATTTATTTCCAAGTGTGTGTGTATGTGTATGTGTATATATACATATGCACGTTCCACAGGCAGAAAGAACTACTTAATTTTGCCACTGAATTTTGTTTCAGACTGGCTCCACCATAATGTCCATCCACCAGGGTATCACAGACATTTTCGAAACTTCTCGTCTAGAAAAAAAAAAAATCTTCTATATTTGCATGATATGATGATCTTATTTATATAGTACTTCTGTGTGTCATCTATATAAAAATTTCTTTTTCTCTGAAATTCAGGGATACCAATTCAGTTTCTTTCGCATTTTTATTCTTATATCTTCAGTAATATGTCATTAGACCAAAAATACGAGTCTGAGAAGGTAACATAGTTGTATCTTCAATGGTAGGTGTATTTATCATTATTCAGTATTGCAATTTCATGCTTTTCACACATATTCCATTATTTCACAAATATGTTAGAATTGACTCCGACCTGTCAATTATTCACAGTATGTTCATCATATCAAAATAAATAAATATACTATTTGGATTTTTTTAAGAGAGAGTGAAATGCCTAAATATGTTCATCTGAAGCAGTTTTATCCTGGTTTTCATGATGGAAAATAATTTGCTCATTGTTGTTCACCAGATAATTTTGAAAAACAGGTAAACAATAATAGAGAATGTCAATGAAAATTATAAACTGAATTGGTAGTGAATGATGGCTTATCTCTTGTTAAGTGTACCCAATTCAAAAATTCATATAGTTGTTTAATTATAACTACTTGTTTAAGACATGTTATTCCTTTTCTTTCTTGAATGAGTCAGACTGCCAACCAGCCTAATGTATGTGAACTGTTGCTTTTAAAATGAGCTTATGAAAATCTCATTTACATTTTCTTTCACACAAAATGTAATTATTCAGGCTTCAAATGTCTTTTTCATAATATTTGTGCTAGCAAAGCACGAGGCCCCAATGCACACAGAATTGTGAAGGAATTTCAAATGCAATCAAACCGAAATTTATACTGAGATAACAACAAACATAATTGCAGAAAAATTCCCAGTTTTCAGCTTGAAAAATGTGCAGGTCAGTTTCTATTTGGACAACAAGTTGCTGACATACAGTCTAGAGAATTTCTAGATTTATTTTTTTTAAAGGAGGAGGCCATCAAAAAGCAGATAATTATTTTGCCATTTCAGACTGAATTCCTGTATTCTGTTTTCCAGAAAAAAAAAACCCTTATCCCTGTGGTGGTCTCTAATAAGAGAAGCTAGGAAAAGGTCAATCCTTCTCTCTCATTTTTCAGCATCTTCCTTGCCAAGAAATTGCACTCTAAACTCGCATATATAAACATGAAGACTAGCAATACTGTCAAGGTGAGAGTCTTATGCTGTAACATAACGTCACTGTCTGATAATTCCTTCTATAACCTTCATAATAATATGGTTATTTTGCAGATTCATAAATTGAATCTCAGGATAGGAGAAACATTTCTAAACTGAGATATCTAAAGTTTTGGTGACTAAATAGAGTTCTTTGTTTTCCCCACAGCTCCAAAGTCAGTGCTATGGATGAGCACGTTTCCTTCAAAGCTTTGCAGCTTACTTTAGGCACTCTTTTGATGCATAATGATGTTTAGTATTTGGATATGAACAGTTTGCACTTCTATGGTGAGTGCTAATCAAAGTAACAGATGAAATGAAATCCTAACTCTGACGTTACTCATGGGAATTTATGCCATTGATTTCAAGAGAGATAGTCTTGACACTCCTTTTTTGATCCATTGACAAGAAAAATTTCTCTTCTGAGTATGTATTAGCTATTCTTACATATATTTCTATCATTTTCATATAGTATTTAGAAACAGGAAGGGAACTCTTTTTTTTTTCCCCCCCTGTATTCAAAATGATGAGCATCAAACACAGGTTCACAGAATCAGACCCTCCTTTCAGTTGGCAGGGACCTCCTGGGGTCTCTAGTCAAGCCTCCTGCTCAGAGCAGGATCAATATTGGATCAATATTGGATGTAAGCCAGGTTGCTTACGGTTTTGTCCATTTGGGTATTGGAGACCTCCAAGATGCAGATTACATTATACCCTCACAGTGATTTCTTTTCCCTCTTACATCCGGTTGGATTTTCCCCTGTGTCAGTGTATGACTCTTGTCTCTTGTTCTCCCACCATGCACAAAACACGGGGCAGTCACAAAATTAAGTATCGAATATTCTGCTGAGGTGTAAAAGAAACTCAACACAGGAGAAATAAGATGAGGAAAATGCAAAATATCCTTAGGTTTCAAGTCTTTGTATAACTTATTGTAACTTCGTAGGGATTCTAATACTCCATGTGTTTAGAGGTTTAGATTGTATTTGCTAAACAAGGATGGTTGCTTTTTTCTTATTTTCAGTCACTATGATATTTGTAATTTTCATATCCTGTCAGATCAAAAAATGGACACAATTTATTTATCAAAATGAACACTGAGTACTTGGACCACTTGCTTCTGGATCACTGTTTTCCGTGCATGATCCATGAACGCAGCTGATCCTATTATCCATCTCAGTGGCTTACCTATCCTCAGGTAAGACTTCAGGGAGGGTTGATTCCATCACTGGAGATGTTCAAGGCCAGGCTGGATGGGGCTTTGAGCAACCTGGTCTGGTGGGAGGTGTCCCTGCCCAGGGCAGGGGGGTTGTAACTTGATGATCTTTAAGGTCCCTTCCAACTCTTACCCATTCTATGATTTTATGATTGGTTGTAGCAGGAGAACCCAGCCTTTCTCACCTCTTAGAGTATTGAGTAAATTATATCTCAGAACTCCTCTTGCTCTGTGTCAGATTCAGTATGAGATGTAAGTTATACTTGTGAAATAACATATAACAATGCCAGGTTCTTTGACATCTTTATCTGGTACCAAAATAATGTTGCCTACAACACGTTGCAATTTATGACACAGAAAGTGTCGTAAATCAACATACAAGATGCTGGTTAAAATGGAACATTTTTGTCAGAAGATGTCAGGTTATACCATACTGATTTTCCTGTGTGCCATGTATGACAATTTTTTGGTCTGTTTTACATTGTGTGGATGTGAATTGGAACACATATAAATGCATATTCAGGGAAAGTCATTTCTTTGTATTTCACCTGCACAGTTCCCAGTGTTTCATCATTTAAACAGCTCAGAAGATCATTAAAATAATCTTTCTATAGGGGCTAAGGTGCATTATGTTTTTTTTCTCACTCTCCTATTCAAATGAAATGGCTGAAATGTTCCTGCTCAGATACTGCTGGTATCGTGTTGAAGATGCTAAAACTAGGAATATTTCAATCACTAGAGTGAGTATTTGAGGTTTTTGAGCGGTTGAAGCATAGAGTTAGAAAAGAAGCCCTTTACAATTATAATTTTGGTCGTCACTGCATGCCTGTCTTTCTTGTAATATATGCATCACTCAGCCCGAAATTCTTCAGATTCAGATCTTAACTATGAGCTTGGGATGTGATAATATATGCACCTGTCACTGTCTCAGCATGACTGGCCTTTGTAGATATACTAGTGATCTAATGGTGGCTCACAGCTCTGTCTGTGTGGAAATCCAGTCCTCTTCACAACGTGCTTGAATCACAGCGGAATTATATTTTTATCTGAGGAGAGGTTCCCATCTCATTTCCTGTAACTCGAGTGAAAAAATGTCTGGGGCTGAATGCAGAAATCAGGATCTTTAATGCCACCAACACAAAACGGGGGTCACATTTGTTTACAGAGAAAAGGCTCAGTTAAATAAGGGAGAAGGATTTCAATTTCATCCTTATTTGATATGGGATTTTTTCTTTCTTTTTTTTAAAAGACATCCAATCTTCAAGTAAAAAATAAAAGGAAAAGCTCTGTCTATACTTGCATGTATATTCATAAGCAGACCTAAATAATTTAGCGAGCTTAATCCTTTTCATTTTTAAATACATTACATTAATCCATTTGTATGAGATCATTATTTCTAGCTCTGCTGTGAGGCAGAGCCTCAGTATCTGACATAGTCTTTTCAGCTAAAAAAAAAAAAAATAAATGAAAAAAGTGACAAACTTCCATCAATAACAGCAAATCCAGGCTTTGTGCCCATTACAGTTTGCCTGCTGGTAGTTTTTACCCCAGCTCACAGATGATTAATACCAGTCCCCAGTCTGAGCCAAGCTAGGTTTCAGTTTTCACATGTAACACTGGCAGCTCTGGTTCTGCTCCTCACGCTTTGCCCTCCGTTCAGTGCCAGGGAGCCCCTCTTCTCGGCAGCTCTTCCCTTCACCCAGGCTGTCTGCTAAGGAAGCACCTCATTCCAATGCAGGAGCACGTCCTGTAGCTCTCATTTCAGGAACTTCTTTGCAGACACCTAGTCCCAGATCATGTACAAAATGGCATTTCCAATCAGAAAGAGCCCATCACAGTAAATTCATCCTAAATCCTTTCCAAAGGCTAGGCTAACTGTGAAGTCTCTCAGGTGCTGAGTTTGCCCTTTGCAGATCAGACTTTCTGTTTTCACACAACGCGTAATTAAGCTGAAGCATTCCTTGCGACAGGGTGCTGTGGATACTTAAACATTTACACAGTGCCAAAAGGCAATTAAACAAATCAGAATGGAAGACAGATCCATGAGGAGGGTTATTAACTAGAGGGAGAACATTTTTGGTTCAGGAAATCTCTAAGGCACAAACTCCCGGAGCTGGGAAAGTATATGAGAGAGTTACCATTGTATGACCTCTGGGCAGATGCTCACTTATGGCCACCTCTGGTGGCAGGATGCCTGGCCAGATGAACCTTTTTGCTGATCTGCTACAGCCACTTCTCCAAAGTGTGAGCGCTGCAACATTCTGAACAGATGCCGGAGACAGAAGCCCGTAAAGCTTTCCCTAACAGAAGGTTAGATCTGCTTTTTGTAGAGGGTGACAGTTTTGCTCAAGTCAATGAGCCACCAGGGAAACATTCCATCAAAGGTGATTCCAGGTCTGACAGTGGAGAAGATACTGGTTGTCTGAGTGTAGCTAGGCTATGTGGAAAGGGGTGATTGTACAGTGCTGCTGATTTCTGCAATATTGAATGTATAAATGAAGACATATTGAAAATGAGTTAAATGTAATTAATAACAAAAGGGCCATAGTTGGCTGCTGCTCATATAGCTGAATAAAACTGCTGGAAGGCTGCAGACTGTTCTTAAGAGCTTTACAAGAACAATTGATTCTCAATCATTTTTATTTTCTTTGTCAGTCACACAAAAAGAAAGTTTGGTAACTGATAAAGTTTCTGGGATTTATCTTGTCTCTTCTAACAATGGCAAAAAGTGAAAGGAGGCTGAGCAGGATATAGGAAAATACTCACTTGTTAAGATATCTGTCTCATGATAAATGAATTAATTTGTACTTGGATTCGCTGCATCAGGGCAATTTCTATAGCTCCTTTCATCCAAATGTGTATTCCCTAAGTGCCGTTCAGATTTAGTCAATGGATATATAAACTACCTACAGAAAATACTGACATTTCTTTAACAGTACAAAGCAACTCTACCTGAATCTGTGCGGCAGGAAGTGACTTGTTAATATTCATTGTTCACACGTAGATAACATCTCCACTGAACCAAAGGCTGTCTGCGCACATGTTCTCAGCAGTAAAATTTGGAGTTACATCAGCAACTCGTTCTGCCCACAGTCCCAAAGGTCTCTGATGAGAGAGTACAGGTGTTAGTGATGCAAAATTTAAGGAATGATTAGGAGATTCCCAAAAGACTGGGAAAACAATTACCGAGACCATCAGTCTGCATGCTTAAGGGCATTTAAATTGCCACTGAATAGCTCAGAAAAGATTTACATATGTTATGTTACAAGGCTACTCCAGTTATGTTTTCTTCTGCTTTCCACTGAAGCATAGGATAAAGGACAAGCTGTCTGCCAAAATGGTCGAATAATTTATTTCACAGAGGCATTTGCTTCCAGAATTCATTCATTACATTTACACAGGGTATTCTCATGGACTTGTAGTGTCCAGTGTAAGTTAATTGGTCTTTCTATATGTATACAAACCTGATAAACAATTGTAAAAATACTCCAAAACACAGCCTGAAATTCTGCCCAGTAACTAGTTATGCTGCTTATTTTACTAAATCTCTTTGCAGGTTGTTTCCAGCGTTGGTGCCATAAAAGGACACTGTAGGCCTGATTATCTATACCAAATGCCATGGCAGTATGGAAAAAAAGAAAAAAATTTGTTTCATCCACTTAACAATGTAACAGCAACAGGGAAATTGAAGAACTAGAGGTTCCCATGAATTAAAATTATGTATCCTATTTCATCAATTCCATTGCTGTTAGCATGGTCACAGTTGGTGGTCTTAAAATTAAGATTTTTTTTGTGCACTTAATTTTAAAGGATGAAAACATTCTATTTAATTCCACCAAAGAAAAACACATTGCAAAACCTTAACATTCCATTATTAAACTCTTTCATTAAAAAAAAAACCCAAAACTATTTCTTTAAAGATTATTGTGAAGGATAATGTGTTTTATTACAATTCTAAGCTAATACTATTTGGAACTTTTATGAACACTGGCATAGTAACGTTTCTTTCGCTTGCAGGGTTTAGCTAGAGAAAAATATTAGATTTGCTAGATGCTTTATAGCAAGAAATAGGTATTACCAATATTTGCATACTGTATCCCACTAATTGCTCTCAGTTGGTAGCTGATCCCATTTACAGTAGAGTTTACATGCTGAAAGACAGGGAGCACTGATCCATTGTAAAGATATTGCTTACACTCCAGACCATTAGCGTCTGCTTCATTACATTTCTTTTAAACTGTTATTGTTATTTTTCTGAGGACTGATATGAAAAGCTCTAAAGAGACTCGAGATTATTTGGGTTTGGTGAACTTTGTTTGTCCTCTGGACTGGTGGAATCTGGGTCCCTAGAGAGCCATTTTGGTTCATTAAGAATGTCTTTGAACTTGATGCAGCATGATGTGGCCCTGTCTCAAAAGGGAAAAGCCACCAGGAAGAAATTCTTTGCTGTGAGGGTGGTGAGAGCCTGGCCCAGGTTGCCCAGAGAAGCTGTGGCTGCCCCATCCCTGGAGGGGTTCAAGGCCAGGCTGGATGGGGCTTGGAGCAACCTGGTCTGGTGGGAGGTGTCCCGGCCCAGGGCAGGGGGTTGGAACTCCATGGTCTTTCCAACCCAAATGTCTATGAGTCCATGATCCTTGGCCTTCAACATCAGCGGCAGTGAATCTCTGAGAAAGTACCTTTCTTTCTGCAATTTAGTAGAGTATTGGGTGCTTTTTTTTCCAAGGGTTGAAATAATGTTAATTAATTGTAAGAAAACAAAAACACATTCCAAAATCTTAGCTTTCATGCAATTAAAAACTGTGGAATAGCCGATTTCTTTAAAGATTATGTGAAGAATAATGAGCGCAATTCTATGTGCATGGTTGAAGTTCAAAGTACTGAGAGGGAAGAAACTATGTCTTTTCAGTATTATTTCATCACTTCTTCCCAAGTGGAACCAGATAGGCCAAATGTCAATGAAAGCAAAAGCTGTTTGAATGTTTAAACCCTCAGAGGCTAAGTTTGCTTATTATCTTCAACAGATCCGTTCAGTATATCCAGCAGGTCAAATTCTGCCACTTTATTTTTCCCAAGTTGTAATCACATCTAAGTGTTACTGAAGTGTAATAACATTGAAAATACTCAGACCTGGAAGGCTGAAGCTAAGCAGCTAAATTTCGACAACAGAGCTGCACATATACTGTCTCTGGAAATTCTTTCCAAATTCAATTTACAGAGTGCCACATGTAAGTTGTGTCCACACCATGGCTTTTAGTTCGCCTTTGGCATGGCTGCACCAAACCTGGAGAAAAAAATTTGGACAAGCTGTATGACTTGCCTTTTGTGCCCCATTAAAAGGAGTTTTCTAGCACATACACACCCGACCTCACCAGTGTCACACAACCCCTCAGCTACATGAGCACCCATGTGGGCGTTTAGAAGACATGCTGCCTAGTGATGTTCCTGCTCTCAGGCTGCACAATATCTGCAACACAATCATTTTCCCACCAAAGGCTCTGCCTAGAGGCAATGCAATATACGATTATACTTCTGGGTTCGTGTATTTGTGTTTTTATCAAAGAATCACAGAATCGTCATGGTTGGAAAGGACCTCTGAGGTCACCGAGTCCAACCACACACACACAAAAAAAACCCCCTATAATCTCGGGCACTAGAGCATGCCCTGAAGAGCCATGTCTACACATTTCTTAAATACTTCCAGGGATGGTGACTCCACCACCTCCCTGGGCAGGCTCTTCCAGTGCCTGACCACCCTCTCAGTCAAGTCATTCTTCCCAATATCTAATCTAAACCTCCCCTGCCACAACTTCACACCATTTCCTCTGCTCCTGTCATTATTCCCTTGGGAGAAGAGGCCAACCCCCACCTCTCTACACCCTCCTGTCAGGGAGTTGGAGAGGGCAATGAGGTCTCCCCTCAGCCTCCTCTTCTCCAAACTAAACATGCCCAGTTCCCTCAGCCTCTCCTCGTATGACTTGTTCTCCAGACCCCTCACCAGCTTGGTGGCTCTCCTCTGGACATGCTCCAGCACCTCAATGTCCTTCCTGTAGTGAGGGGCCCAGAACTGACCACAGCACTCAAGGTGAGGCCTCACCAGTGCCCAGTACAGAGGCACCATCATGCCCTATTCCTGCTGTCCATGCTGTTCCTGACACAGACCAGGATGCTGGTGGCCTTCTCGGCCACCTGGGCACACTCCTGGCTCATGTTCAGCCGGCTGTCCACCAACACCCCCAGATCCTTTTCTGCTGGGCAGCTCCAGCCACTCTGCCCCCAGCCTGTAGCGCTGCCTGGGGTTGTTGTAACTGAAATGCAGGACCTCGCACTTGTCCTTGTTGAACCTCATCACATTGGCCTTGGCCCATTGAGCCACTCTGAATAAGATCTCATATCTCATACCCCATAAATAGAATTCCATGTGCTGTGGTTATCTCCACACCTCTTATAGGTGGTCCCTGTACAACAGAGCAGAGCTGTATGTAATAACATTAAGAATACTGTCTTGGTTGGAGTCTTAAACCATGACAAATACTGAGAGTCAACAATTTTTATGAGCCTTCTTGGCTTTGTGTGACTGCATCAGAGATAGAAGGTACCGTATATTGGATCTTCTGTGAATGTCTAATGACCTGGAGTTTTGAGAGGCTACGGGACGTCAGAATGGCCACAGCCACCTTCCAATCTCCAGTGGAAATGCCACTACTAGTTTGCTTTCCAAGTCTGGAAGCATGTCTGAGTTGAATGCTAAAGAGCCAAAAGCCTTATGAAATGCAGTGAGATGATACATACTCTCTGAAAAACATGCTGACAAAGAGAAATTTTGCAGAGAATGAAGAATTTGGAACTACTCGTATCCAAAGGATGGTACTCTTGACAGTCTATTGTAGTGTGTTTCATGTCTTTTTCCCCAGAAATGCTTTTGTTCTAAGGAAAAAATATTTTACCGAAGGCAGGGACAGTTTAGCCATTGATTACAATTGCACAATTCCCCTCCTGAAGGGAACAGGTTTGCAGGGCACAGACATAATCAGACCTGCTGAGCTAGATAAGAACTGGTATCACAGGACTATATCCCAGCAACTTGCCTAAGAAAGGAAGAATCTTGTGATTAAACCCCCAGATACAAGTGTTAATTAGAAACTGAAGAAACAGACTCCATAAAAAAATTGGATGAGATGTGTTTTGCCTGCTAACTGATCAGTATTTTTAAGAATATACTGCTTCAGCCCCATACATTTACATTTTTCTTCAACTTCGAAGCGGGTATATGTTTTTCTCTCTTCCTCTCACTCTGTTTTACTTCACCATGTAAAAAGTTAGTACCCTCATCTGGATGTTGGGAAGATAATAGGTGTTACCATATGTGACAATTGCCTTTTATCAGTATGAGGTCCTGAACTTGCTTGAAGAATAGCAGGAGTGCTGGAAAGGAATGGGGAGCCAATTTACCTTTCAGGGTCCCTGGAGTGAACCCTGCTGAAAACATTAAGACTGGCTGACTTTTCAGGCTGTGCAGTGACATGTGCATGTCTGTGTTTAAGGCTTTCCAGGAGACAAGATACAGAAACAAGAATTTTTTTAGGTGTTCAGATGGGTATTACCTGCTTATTAAAAATGAAACTTTTTTTTTTTTTTTTTTACTTCAGAGGGTACAGGATGTCTTGATACCTAAAAAGCATCAAAAAGCATGATGCATTTTTTATTGCAGCCATCTGATTTCAAGTCTCCAGGTACACTGAATGTGAATGCATTTTTTATTGCAGCCATCTGATTTCAAGTCTTCAGGTACACCGAATGTGAATATGTTGTTTTAAATCTTGTCACAGGTCAGGACTTGAATGCATTAAGCCAGGTGTGTTTAGGAGAGCTTCTGTGAGAGCACGTGGTTCAAGGCTTGTTAAAGACACCCTTATCAGGTTCTGATTGCTGACATACAAATACTGCATCACGCATTGTGTTTGGAATAATCTTTTGTGCTTATTCAGGGAGTGGGAAAGGAACAGTGGAAATATAGCCAAAGTATTTCATATTCAGAGTTAGATCACAGCACAGAGAAAACATAACATAATTGGGATTGAGCAAAAAGAAAAGGTGAAAATAGGAGATGTATTTAAAAATTTAAGAGCACTTAATACTCTTTAACATTTAACGAATGGAATTATTACAGACCTGGAATCAGGGACATACTTTTCCTCTTTTGATCAAAACCACGAAATAGCTAAGGGAACTTCCCTGAATAATTCTTCTGGAAGTTTTTGAGACAGGTGCCACAATCTTCCGAGAAAAGAAAATATAACAATGCTTGAGAAAGGAATTAGAAAAATAATACCTTGAGGTATACTGGGTTTGGGAGGAAGTAAGGGAGGGCTATTGAAGGACTAATGGATTTGAAAAGAAGAAAATACGGAAGCAATGGATATTATGGTTTGATTGGAGTAAAGAAAGACTGCAGTTTAAAACTAAGATGTTCGTATATGTGATACAAGAGAATTTTAATTTGTGAAGGGACAAATTAAGAATCTGGCAGCATACTCTCAGGGTAAAATGCATACATGGATAAAGTATTTGTGCATAACCCAGTAGAGCTAGGCTCAGTACTCAGAAGCAATTCATTTCTGCCGCTAGCTTTAAAATGCTTATTTCACATTTGTATCATACATATATGTCCTCAGTTCTGTGCATACTTGACCAAAGCTATCATATTTTACTTTCAGCTAAGCCCAATAATATATGGAAAAATGCAAATGCAGGAATTTTATGCCCCTGGTCTGAATTTTTATTCTAACCAACACTTTCCTCCCCCTTCACAGCACAACACACTAGACTTTATATACAAATGCCTTACTGTGGTGTAGCTTCTTTCCCCCTCAGTTGAGAGCAAGAACATTTTTCCCTGATGGCACCTTGAGTATAGAAGTAGTCTCCAGATGTTTTCTATTTTGGAGCCTGGCCCTGGGGAGAGTAAAAGAAGGTGGTTTAGAGAATGAAGTTGCAAGGCAAGCAGGGAGCTCCAAGGTTTGTGGGGTGATGAAAGCAGTTCCCAGAGTGAGAACAAGCAACAGTTTCAGCTCCTGGCACCTTGGGTGTGGGAGCTATCTCCAGACATTTGGTATTTTTTATCCTGGCTGTAAGGAGAATGGGAAAAGTTGCTTTTGAGGATGGCGACTTCATCCTCAAAGCCACCCTCTTCACTCTCCCCAGGGCCAGGCTCAAAAAAGTAAGGAGTCTAGAGACTGCCACTCTCACATTGGCCTGTGGCATTTGAGTAACAGCAGCACATATCACACAATGCTCACTCCTGCACCCATTTTTTTTTTTATTTTACACAAAACCACCCCTGCAGCAACACATTCAGGAAAAGCAGTAACAAATTCACATCCTTAGGAAAGCAATACTCATTTTCTACAGAAGTCTAAAAGCTCTCTTTGCCTACCTATCCTTCAATGAAATAATAATAATAGTAAGAAAGAAATAATGAAATAGATACAATATTTACAAATTACATATACAAAACCATATCAAGCTCTCAGGGAGATGTCACTCGCAGGTACTAGGGAAGTTCCAGACTGGAGTCAGTGATAGATGGGAACTGGATTCCAGAACACACTGATGGGGATGAAAGGCAGGCAAGCAGACAGGGTCTTCCACAGACATCACTCATTAAAGAAATAGAGCCCTAGAACAACCATGCCACTAAAGAAAGCAGTAACCATTGACACAACCCCTGAAGAAGCCCCTTCATAAAACCAACCTAACCCCTTTGATACCTCAGCTTTTATACTGAGCATGGCAGACGGGATGGAATACCCTATTGATCACTTTGGATCGCTTGACCTGTCTACTCGTCCCCACAGGTGCGACCCCACCTGTGGTGTAAAGTCAAGTCAGCTGTCCCCGGTTGCCACCACAACAGGTAAAAAAGCAAGAGCCTCTCAAGAAAAGACAGAGAGTTCTGCTCACCTCTAAACTAGGATAGCATGTTTTAAACACTCCCCAGGGCTGGGCTCAAAACTAGCAAAAGTCTGGAGAGTTCTCCCACACTCAAGGTGCCAGCAGGGAAAACTGTTCCTTGTCCTCGCTCTCTCTAGGAATTGCTTTGATCGCCCCAAGAACGTTGGAGCTCCCTGCTTGCCTGGCGACTTCATCCTCAAAACCACATTTTTTCACCCTCAAAACCACATTTTTTCACCCTCCCTAACTCCTGAATAAAAAATACCAAACATCCGGAGATTACTCCCACTTGGGGAGACTCACTCTGTTAGAGACACTGAATAAGAGGAAAAACTACTTCAGACAAGTATATTATAAACTGCAAGTAGCACATTGTAGATAGAATTAAGTAACAGTGAAAACTTAACTCCTTCGTCAGCATCTAGGGTTTTGGAATAGGCCGAGATTTATCACCTGGTCAAGACCCTCCACAAGAACTGGAACACTTGAAGAGCTGCCTTCTAGGTAGATTTAATGACCAATAAATTGAGTTGGACACGGGTTTCGGTCTCTTGAAAACTGAAAGCCCAAGAGTTTTGTGGCATCTTCATGTGCACACAGACAAAAAAGTTTGTAAGAATCCCAAGAATATCTGTACTTGTTATCTGTGTAACGAAGTGTGCGTAAAGGGAGAGTTTTGATGCCCTTTGGTGATGCTGTGAGTACTAGACACTGGGTGAAGCAAACAGAAAATGCAGCAAAGAACCACGGTGAGACTAAGACAAAGGATGGTATTCTTACCCAGAAAAGGTCCAGTGGGAAAGTAAAAGAAGGCTCCTGCTCTGAAAGAAGGAGCAAACAAATTGCCTCTTGTTGTTTGTTTCCTTCTGCGGTCAGGATCACAATCCCTGCAAATAAACAGGACTGCATCAATGAAATATACAGTCTTAACAGGTGTCTTCTCCAAAGGAAAAAGACCATAAAATCTGAAATTTTACTGTTCTGTGTATCAAATAGTAATGATATTTTTCTCTGTGCAGAACAGAATTTGTATAGTTTCCCTTTTTTTTTTTAATGCAACTGTCACGTCAAAGTGGCTCTTAGAAAAATATTCACCACTGAGAATACGTGGAATCTCGGAACAGGTTGCCCAGAGAAGCTGTGGCTGCCCCATCCCTGGAGGGGTTCAAGGCCAGGCTGGATGGGGCTTGGAGCAACCTGGTCTGGTGGGAGGTGTCCCTGCCCAGGGC
>JAHREE010000316.1:1840375-1864926 GCA_033628505.1 Tringa tobata | reverse complement strand
ATGTCCAGTCTAAACCTACCCTGTTGGAGCTTGAAGCCATTCCCTCTTGTTCTGTCATTAATTACCTGTGAGAAGAGACCAGCACCAACCTCTCTACAGTGTCTTTTCAAGTAGTTGTAGAGAGTGATGAGGTCTTCCCTCAGCCTCCTCTTGCTGGATTCAAGAGGAATGTCTTTATAACTGTGGCCAGGCTTTATTGCTACATATGTACATTTTCTTCACTCAAAGGAAGAGCACTTAAAGGACTCCACTTACACTTCACAAGGCCACATTTTTCTTACCTGGGCATTCATCATCTGACTGATAATTGATTGTTCTTTGCACTTGGTTTCTTAAGGGAGTGGGCTGTAGGTGAAGTACCTCATATTCCTTAGGTGTTTATATCCTATTAATTTCATTGAGTGTTAGGCAACTAATTAGAAGGTACCTGCCTGAAAACCTTTGATAAGGTAGGCCTTTGTCTTTGCAAACAGATGCTTTGCTGCTGATAGCACTGCAACAAGGTGAAGCTGCAACGTGGATGGTTTTGTACATAAATGGGGAATTGGACCTTAGAAGATCCAAGCTTTTCTTGAATGCCCTACAAAGTGCTCTGCAACTTAGTTAAGTTATTCAAGCTCATCAGGTCCCAGTTCTTCATTAGCCATTTTCACTTGCCAACATCTGTCTCTTTTCAAGACACAATAAGGGCAATATTTTCAAGATGTTTACAGGAATGTAGGACCAGATAATTGCAAATTAATAGAGAGGCGAAAAATAGATGCAGAAAGCAGTGTATTTTATAAGTTTTCAATTCATTTTTGTACAGCATATATATGCATTCCTCTTGACTAGATGGAGAAACAAAATACTTTCTTAGGGCAATGTACAGTAAAGATCCATTTTCATGACGATCTAAATGTCTTTGTCTCTTTCAGTAATACAAATCCCTCTATACTGTATTCTAGTACTCCACAAGTCCAGGCTTAAAATTAATCTCTCTGGAATTTTCTTTTTGTCTGTTATTTCTGGCTCCAGATATCAAGGAGAACTGTATTTTAAGGGAGAGTTTGGTTCTCTGGGGGTGATTAAATGTGTAAGTCTACCAAAACATACTTGATCTAAACAGTAATCCCCCGGGAAGCCTGTGAGACTTTAAATTTTATTACTGAAGTGAATCTACAGCTAAAATTGTTTCCTTTCCTCTTACGTGTTATTTTCTTGCAGTTACACTGGAGAGCAGAACCTGATTTTATAATAAAATTTACTTAGTATGCAAAATTCCAGATGCAGAATCAATGAAGATGCTCAAATGGAATTTAATGGTGATGATGAGTGACAGATGAGAAATCAGCTCCCTCTTCTAAACCTGGAATAGCTCAATGAGGCCATTGAATTGTAGGTGTTCACTAATTTCAGAAATGCCAGTAATTGTGAATTAAACAGGGATCAAGGATGAGTTTGTTTAGGGAAAATATGCCTTTCTAAATAGTCAGCACTAAGAAAAATAGTCTTTTAAAAAGCAATTTAAATATCAGGTTTAAAAAACGCAATACATGAGCTTTTTGTGCAAGAACTACCTCAGTGTTTCTTTTTCAAAGAATATACTGTCTGTGTAATTGATGGAGCTGATACACTGTGTGAGCCGTGATCCCAGCGGCTGATTCACAGCAAGGGGCAGACGGGTTAGTATGGATTGGTGCAAAGGTACATGCGATGTTATGGATTCTGTCACAGGCAAAACGGAATCAACTTGAAGAATTTCTACTGTATCTTATTGCCGACTGACACAAACTTTTAATTGCTGATTTGAGTATTCAGAAAGAAAGAAAACGTGCACAACAAAACAAGCCCTGAGGAAAAGACCTGTCCCTCACCTTCCCCAAGCTCAGCTCAAGTCAAATGCTTCTCCTCCCTGCTTCCCAGGCTCAGCTTCCCTTGGGTTTTGCCCCCTGTTACACCCAGTCCACCCCAGTTCCTGTGGGGAGGCAGGGGGGCCAGGGTCAGTGCAGAACTGCTGCTCCTTGGGTCACCTGTGGCTGCAGTCCCCTGGGGGTGTCCCTGCTCATCCACCATTGAGGTTTTGGAGCTCAGCGAGTTGCTCACACCAGTATTGAAGCCATCTGGAATTGACTGTGACCAGACTGGAGCATTTCCATGCCCTTCTCCCACACTGGGCACTGCTGCAGCTGCAGCCCCTGCTACTTAAACTAGTTCAGGCCCAATACACCCTTCTAAATGTTAACAGGAACTGTCAAATTTTTTTTTTCCTTTTTTTTTTTTTTACAGCCATCTGGTGGTAGGTTTTCAGAAAATTTAATTTGGAAATTAAATTTTTGCTACAAAATGTCAGAGGGTAGCAAAACAGCAGCATGTAAAAAAAAAAACAACCCAAAACAAAAACCAAACAACAAACATTTAAAAGGAATAATACCGGGTTCTAAAAGTTGACTCTGTCATACCCGAGGCAGGAGGGCCAGTGAATTGGCGTGACAGCTCTTCACACAACATGTAGATACAGCAGCAAAATGTTCCAGTGACTTGTTGACAGTGAGATTCTCTTTGCATGAGTGGTTGGAAAGGCATTTAGGTGTGCAGAGTGGGGTCCCACCTCTTGGGTGGGTACAGGTCATGACAGTAAAATAATCAGTTCTTGGAGATCTCATTTTTTTTTTTTTTTTTGGCAGAGTAAGAATGGTGGAAGTCATAGCTGCAGCTCAGCCACGTTTACTCTGAAGATTTGGTTCTCTTTAGTTCCTTCTCACAGTGCCCCATCTGGAGCACTGGGACCAGTTCTGGGCTCACCAGTTCAATTGGACAGGGTACAGCAAAAGACCACAAAGATGATGAGGGGCCTGGAGTATCTCACTTATGAGGAAAGGCTGAGGGACTTGAGCCTTTTTAGTCTGGAGAAGACTGAGGGGGGGATCTGATCAACACCTAAAAATACTTCAAGGGTGGGTGTCAGGAGGATGGGGCCAGTCTTTTTTCAGTGGTGCCCAGGGACAGGACAAGAGGAAACGGGCACAAACTTGAACCTAAGAAGTTCTACCTCAACATGAGGAGGAACTTCTTTCCTGTGAGGGTGGCAGAGCCCTGGAAGAGGCTGCCCAGGGAGGTGGTGGAGTCTCCTTCTCTGGAGACATTCAAACCCCACCTGGACACGTTCCTTTGGGACCTGCTGTGGGTGGACCTGCTCTGGCAGGGGGTTGAACTGGATGATCTCCAGAGGTCCCTTCCAACCCCAGATCAGCCTGTGATTTCTTTTCCAAAACTGCTACTTGGGCTGCGTTGTCGGTTGTAAAAGGAAATTTGGACGTAAAAGCTAAAATCCTGACTTCAGTAGCACGGGGTATTTATATCACTGTAGTCCAGGTAGACGAGAAGGTATGTAGGGACGAAGCTGATTTTGACTGGTTAACTTCGGAGTAAAATCTGCACCATGTACAATTCCAATAAGTTCACTGCATCTGTGAATATATGAGAGATCGTTTTGTTTTTCCAATTAAGATATAGTCATTATTGTGCTTGGTTGAACAATAGCAGCTTTTCTCCTTTGAGGACTGCCTTTTTTTTTATACTAAGAAAAATGATCTGCCACCTAACTCTTATTTAGAGTTCAGCCTGTTGATTATTCGTAAAGATCTTGGAGATGTTAGGGTCAAGGTCAGCATATGTGAGGCACCAGCCTGCTGAAATGGCTATTTTAAAAGCCTGAGGTTAAATGTATATAACTGGTATTTTTCTTCTGTGAAATGACAAGCATATTTCTCTTATTAATGAGAAGCACAGTCTTTCCAAACTTGAATTTTATCACCTAAGCTTATATGGCTTTTTTTTTCCCCTTGTCTTCCCCCTCCAGTCATCGTCTGTCCGTACCCCCAGTTGCTATCCCACTTTTAGATAGTTATACAAAGATTTTTGCCTTCATTTTGCAACATGTGACAATGAATAAACATCCTTATTTGTGTTACAGACCATCAAAAGTAATGCTAATACCTTTACATTCAGGGCTATTCTTCAATGAACTCCTTTGATCTGTAAAATTAAGTAATGTTACTTTCCTCACGACGTGTATAAAACCCTCTAACACCACTAAGTTTTTCAAAATTACACTCATTTCTACGGTGACATTTTGATCATGAAACTTTTTCTGAAGAGAATTCCTGAGCTAAGATGGCATCTTCTCAAAGACCATTCACCCTCGGTGCTGCGCAGGTAGCCAAGATACAGGACTGGGGTACACACAGCTCTATTGTGGCTTAGCAGATGACAAGGGATGCAAAATATATTCTTTTAGCTTAAGACTCAGGAGAAGAGATTTAAGCTGAGGTATTTTACCTTTCATTTGCAATGGGTTACACTATTTCTGCTCAGCTGTACTCGGTAACTCGTTAAATGTGGCAAAGCCCCCACAAGTGTCAGCCCTTAGGACTTGCTGCTCTGAGCATCTTGATCCAGGTGCTCATATTTATATGGTAATGATCAAAGCAATATAGTATATATAGGTCCACAGGAACAGCTGATAAATAGAATTTTACATCAGTAATTATTAGAGGCCAAAGTCTTACACCGGTTTGGTATTATGGCTTTCTTCCAGCAGCACATGCAGGAAAGCAGTGCAAATTTGTGTGTGAACAAATTGTGGAAACGCAGAGGTCCCTGAAGGTCAGTAGTAAGAAGAAGATCATTCGAACATTGATTTCCTAAAAGACCAGAAATAGGTCTAATGCCTCATTAGGACCAGGTAACATTAGGTATGAATACATATGCATAACTGAAGCACCAAAAAGTTTGGATGACTTCCTAGCGTCACGTGGAAGCAGTGAGCTTAGGGAGCGTGCCGCTTAGGACACATGTGATGTCCCTTTGAGTAGCTCTGACACCTCCCAGGCCTTTCTGGGTTTCCCTGTGGCCTGGCTGGAACAGTAGGAATAACCTTTGTGTGGTTTTATACTGGTGACTGCATGTCTCGTGCTTATTCAATGCTGTTAAACTTGTGTTTTTGCTGTGCTTGACCCTGTGCCTTGTTCACTGCAAGTGTTTCAAGCGCTTTCCTGGGAACAGAATTCTTAAGCAACAGTCTTTTCCATGGGGTTTATCCTGAGACCATCTGAGAGCTTAATGAATATTAATATTCCACTGTAATGTTCCTCTGTTCTTCTTTAATAAAGTGGCAATATGATCCCCCATTTTACACGTGGAACAGAAGTGCAGAACATGTAAGATTAAGAAAGTAGAGCCACGATGGCAGGAGCCCATGCTCCTTCCATGAAATTGGAATCATGGAAATCATGAAATTGTGGATTTCATGCTCCTTGGCACATGTGATGTCCCCTGACCGCCAGCAGCTGTGAGGGGTTGGGACCAGGCTGGAGAAGCATAGCTCTGTGTGTGGGGGTTCATGGCCATCAGTGCCCAGCTGGGTAGGGGCATGGCCAGCTCTTTGGAGGCAGTTGGGAGGGCAGGAGGAGTGTTAGGAGCTTGTGGTGATCAATGAGGCTTGAGGTAATAGAGAATGTTTGGGTTTTTTCCCCCCTACTGTGCCTTGTGGAGCTGTGTCTTGTTTGGGCTTAGCAGTAGGGTTGTATGCTTCCTGGGGTTCGAGGGAAAGATTTCTGATTCTGAGGAAGGTGCTTTTTGGGAAGACTGCTGAGAAGTGTGTGAGGAGTCTGAATGCAGAACTGGTGAAGAATGTGTATGTGAGGCTGTGTTTAGGTTGCCTTTGCTAACTAATGGGAAACACTGATTTAGGGGTGATGTATAGAGATGAAAAAAAGATGGGTGTATAAAATCCTTTCTCTTCTTTGGGAGTCTTAAACTTCTAAACTCAGGGAACCTTTATATCCTTTGGAGCCCTTTTTTGAAGGTAAACATTCTGTGTTCAAAGACTGTGTAAAACTTTATTATGTTTGCTGTAATGCAGTATCCAAAAATAACTGTGAGGAAACACCAGGTGGGAAAATGCTCCTTCTGTATGAGGACACTGGCTGGGCTGAGCACTCGGGCAGTTGGGGACGTGGACTTGCTGTGAGGAGTTCTTCTCTGCTGCTTCTAATCCTTAGAGGACTACCCCAGTCTCTTGGACTTCTGTGGCATTTGTTGTCTCTTAGCATTTAGTTTCATGTTCCGGCAATTTCTGGTTCTTACTTTTCCCTGTATTTTCAGCCTATGTATTTTTCCCAGCCAGTGTGACCTATACCCTTTGGCAGCCCAGCTGCTACCTCATAGTAACTCTCTGTTGAATTGGTGTGAACTGAGTGTATTTAGGTTTTACATTTGTCTTACAAGTTCACAATGCTTTCAAAATATGAATGAAAGACATTTTCTGATGCTGGGGAGACCTGCCTGCTAAATTAAAAGTCTTATTCCAAAGTCCAAGTATGCTAGAAAAAATCAGTGGATTAGCTGTAATGCTGTCTTTAGCAAATCAAATTATTTTTACTGCAATTTTTGCTTTCTGAAGTTTCTGAATTAATTTTCTTGAAACATTTAGCCTGAAGGAGGTACTCAACAGGAGACATGTAATCCAAAAGAAAGCGCTACCATTTTGTAAAATTCTGAACTGTCAACGAGAAAGTATTTTTAGGGTTTTCTGATTTTGCTCAGAGGAAATGGTGTAATCAAGTAACCTTGATTATGTGTGATATAATCAACACCTTCTTAATAGTTTGGCATATAGTCCTTCTGAAAAGACAAATAGAAATAAATAACCCTTTCTTGTTAGAGTCTTTCTCACACCCCTTGTGGCAACAAAGTCCTTGTTTTTCTTCTGTATTTGTGTCTTTATGAAGAATCCATTCAGCTCTTTGGGTTTTCTCTGTTGGATCATAGAAGGTAGCAACGGAAAAGACCTCCTTCATTAAGTTACCTAATGGCCCTCACCCTCAGATTACTCGCTATTGTACTATTATTTTGTCCATTCTCATTTGAAGTGAGATCTATGCTAAACCGTTGCCTCTGACTGACGTTTCCAGAGCTGAAAATGATCCAATTATCATGTGTTTTGTGCTTTACAATGTAATCTTTTATTTAGCTCAATTTCATCTAACAATTTTAGTGAAAACTTCTTTAGGATGTAAAATAACTTCCAGCTCCTGATTAGAAGTTAGTCTATGCTTATGTTGTTTCCATGGTACGTATGCCTTCAAGAGCTATGTTTTTTGCCAGTCTTCTGTTTCCATCTAATGGACCTAAATCAAGTTTAAATTTAAGAAAGTTTTCTCTTCTTACTCCTGATTAGTCAAGACAGCAAATGTTCTTTCTCCCACACAAATCATTTGCACTTCAAATTAAATTGTGTATTTTTTTTGGTCTTGAGCCAAAGTCCTGTAACAAGCTCCCAGTGATAGCAACAGGGTAACCAGTGAACCCCAGTGAGTCTTGGAATAGATGGAACTTGTTTTTGGTGAACGCTATTCTCTGGAGTAGTGTGGTATGGAATGGAAGGAGGTGAGTTTGGGTTGGATTGTTTTGAGGTATTCTAAACAAGGATATACTCCTAAAAGTTTTCTCTAGCATCTTCCTCTCTTGTAACTTCCAAGGTCTTTTATTGTGCTTGTCCTTTAATTGTGCTTAATCCTTCAGTTTTCTGTTCATGTGAAAGCTGGATTGGTTTTTTGGGGTCTCATTTTTAGTGACAAGTTTTCAAACTTGCTGATTTGATCTCCCCCCCCCCCCCCCATTTTCCCCTTTGATTTTTCTGTCCTACACTACCAGTCCAATCAATTCTCTCTGGTGTATTTTGTCTTCATCCCGAGACATCAATACTCTTCTTTCCCAGTATCTGTGGAGAAGTTTTTCTGTAACAGCTTGTTCCTTTCCACCTCTGCTCTTTCCTTTCTTTCTCTCACCCATGGCAGAAAGAACAAGCTCACCACAATAGCAGCTAATAGAGGTAGCTCATAGCCAATTTCATCAGTTTTCATTACATCTCCAAAATATATTTGGTGAACCTCTTCAGGTTCTCTTAACTGTGCTTTCGGTAATTGTGGGAGACTCCAGGGCATGCAGGTGATTGAGGCAGAAATGGGATGTGAGCCTAGGTATTGATCACAGCACAGGGAAACCTTTATCTCGAGATCATCCAGGCCAAATAGGCGTAGAACAAAAATTGTCAAGCAGAGGAAGACATCGTGCTCCTGCTTTAGGACTGACAAAGAACACGGAAGTAGCATGAACAAGAACAGGCAATTAACTTTTTTTCAACAGTATTTTCTATGGTTAAGCTTTCAAGAAATGTTATTTTCTCGTGGTTGGTGCCAACAGTCATTGGACCACTTGGTCTTTAGAGAGAGCATATCTATTTGCCAGGCAATGTTGATGGCAGGATGCTTTCTGGGCAGTTTCTGCAGATTAACCCTTGCTGTCAATCTGCTAACACCAAATGTAAGCACCTGCACGAAAGGTATCCCGGTCTGAGCTGGTCACTCATGTGCTCCTGAGCCTTGGAGGGTCTGGTCTCCTTGTCCCAAATGGAGAAGCCTAAAATGAAAGAAATGATAGTGCTGTGAGGCATCCACTCTTTTTAACAGTGACTATAAAGGAGCCTGAAAGGATAAGCTTCCATGTAGGTGTATGACCACAAGTGAAAGGACTGCTGTCTTTAAGGGCAGTTAAATGCTGTTTGTTCTGATGCATCTGTAGGTATCATAATGTTATTAAAATTATTATTGCTAAAGCATATACTTGGAAGTGCTGCAGTGGTCTGAGTGAGGAGGAAAAAAAAAAAACCAAATCAAAACCAACAAAAGCCCCCCAAAGAGCCTTAACTTGAATTCCAAAGTGATCTGCTCTTTTCTATCATCTCTAAGCTTAAAATTTAGCACAAGAAAAGCTAATCTTTTGCAGTCTGTTGCCCATGGTGATATGTAGGTGTTAGTAAGAGGAGTAAAGGAAATTCTTGTCTAAAAAATGCTTCACTGCACGTGAGGGACATGGATGTAATGGCTGACAAAAAATGTTTAATAGGAAAATAAGTCATCTAAGTCTGTAACAGCCTCTCTCCCCCTATGCATTTTTGAGGTAACAGAACTCGGTGCTCAGGCAGTGGCTCTTTACAGCATTAACACTGAGATCTGTTAGGGTCTGAAGCAGCATCCCATGAAAGGTGATGGAGTACCCTATTGCTCAGACTTTAAAATTAAACTGCAAGCTGGTGAAGGTACATCAGAGCAGTAGCTGAGAGGTTAACTTGGTTGAGAAAGATGGACATAATAGATGTGAATTTAACGAGGTAACTGCCAAGGTAGCAATCAAATCTAATTACTAGATCAGCCTAAACATGTAACTAGATAATTTTTTTTTTCTTTAGGTTTTCCTTATTGATGTTCCAGCTGCCTTCTTCATGGAGCACAGTAACAAAGTCTTGCAAGGGCAGTTGTGGGCCAGGTTAGATGAATTTCTATCCCAATAGATGTATTAGCATGGCCATCTCTCTGTTTTGAGGCTAAAGTAGCTTTTATTTTGCAACTTCTGCAGTAGCTGCAGATCTCTTAGGCTCTTGCAAGCCTTTGTCCCCATTGTAAATTGAAATGTCTTATTTCAGGCCTTGCTTGGGTTGAGCTAGAAAACATTAAAATACCATATTTCAGCTGTGAAGGAGCAGGCTCTCTGTTACAGAACTCTGCTGAATAGAGATAAAACTCAGGCTCAGGTATATTTGTCCTTGTGAATCCTGAAATTAGGGATTTTTAATAGTTCCTCTTGTTTTGATTCTTGACTCTTTGATTTCTGTTTTGATGTAGGTTGGTTTTGCACGCAAGCAAACTTTAATGATTGGTGTGTCTGCTTCCAATTTGGTAAATGTTCTAAAGCGTCTTTCAAAATACCGCACAGTTGTAAACATAAAAGAAGACATTTTGGACTCTCCTGATCATCTTGGTAGTCAGCTAGAGTCAGCCTGCAGTGTGCAGATAATCACAAAATCACAGAATGATATGGGGTTGGGAGGGACCTCTGGAGATCATCCAGTCCAACCACCTGCCAGAGAAGGTCCACCCACAGCAGGTCCCACAGGAACGTGTCCAGGAGGGGTTTGAATGTCTCCAGAGAAGGAGACTCCACCACCTCCCTGGGCAGCCTCTTCCAGGGCTCTGCCACCCTCACAGGAAAGAAGTTCCTCCTCATGTTTAGGTGGAACTTCTGTTCAAGTTTGTGCCTGTCCCCTCTTGTCCTGTCCCTGGGCACCACTGAAAAAAGACTGGCCCCATCCTCCTGACACCCACCCTTGAAGTATTTATAGGTGTTGATCAGATCCCCCCTCAGCCTTCTCTTCCCCAGACTAAACAGACCCAAGTACCTCAGCCTTTCCTCGTGAGAAGGATGTTCTAGTACCCTCATTATCTTTGTAGCCCGCTGCTGTACCCTCTCCAGCAGTTCCCTGTCCTTCTTGACCCGGGGAGCCCGGAACTGGACACTTTTTGATAAAATAAATCTAATTTTATCCTCATCCTGGTATTTTTCCTCATTAGTGATGCCCATCCCAGCACTGAGTGTCAGGCTGGTTTGCTGAATTCCTGTGCGCACTAGTGAGACTTGAAAGGAAACCTGGAGCTGGGGTTGGCAGTCTCTCAAGAGCAGGAATATTGATGAAACTGTCCCTCAGGCATTCTTAATTGCAGTCAGTAAAACTTGAGTCAGTACAAATAATAAACTGCTGATGGGCACAGGAGGTACAGAGAGGATGGTCAAAGCTCCTGGAGAATTAAAGCATTTGAGACTCAAAATACTGGTTTGCAATAACAGGTAGTAATCACAGCTTCCAATTTTTCTTTTGGTTTTAATTTTTTTTTTTACCTGAATGTATGTTAAATTAAAGGTCACGAAGAGATTTATGACCAGCTGAAAAAAAAAATAAATCAAATCTCCCCACTGCTTAGAAAAGAAAAATCTTCTGGGGAACTGAAACATAACAATGTAATACCCCGATCTTTTTGCTATCAATGCTTCAGTATAGGATAAATCAATCCAAAGTATTTACTTTCACTTTAGTAGCTTTCATCTTGTTCCTTAAACAGTGATGCAATATTTAAGGCTGACTGTGTACTTTGACTATTTTTAGCAAGTGTTCAATGATGTGGGAGTAAAATCCACACAAATGATTTGACTAATTCTGGTTTTGATAAGAGACACATCGCGCCCTTTAATTTTTGCAACCCTTCTCTCTACAGAGAGGGAAAGAGAGAATAACTGTCATGGATAGAGGCAAGCAAAAGTCAAAAGAATGGTGGTGTGAGCTCTGCCTGTGGGAGTATTCTGCTCGCAGCAGTGGCTGTGAGTGGATGTCTCTGTGAGAGGGAAGGCAGGGAAAACACAGGCAACCTCACTGTCCTTAAAGTATTTTCTCTTGTCTCTTGACCAGAGAGGAAAAAATTATCATTTCCTTGGGTGGGTTGGGCAAGGTAACAGATATCTATCAAATTTTTGGAGTCTTTGAATGTCTTTTTTTTTTTTTAATTATTTAAATTCTTCTAAAATATCCTTTCTTTTTAACGCTTTAGAAATATGGCTTTAAACCTTTTTTTTTTCCCCAAAGGGAAAAGGTAATGAAACTTGTACTTTTTTTTTTTTTAAACTTCTGACTTTTGATCAAATTAGGTTTTATGCCTAAGACAGGTGCAAGGGTTGGAAAAAACCTATCTTCACATAATAGCAGCCAAATCGCACAAAATCAAGGTGATCATGATATGTATTTCAGCATTGCAGGATTAATTTGAAATCACAGGCTCGAGGCACTGAATTAGAATACATTTTTAGGCAGAAGGTTGGAATCTGATGATAAGTCTCTGCTGGAACTAAAAATATCTACTATGAGAACTGCTCAATTTGCCAAATATGTTGGTTAAAAAAAAATAAAAATAAATGACTGCCACTATATGAAATGCCTAACTTTATTTTAGGGCAGTTAATATCTAAATATAATACCTAGTCTGTTCCTCAGATTCTGAGGAACTCACTTGTGTTGCTCACTAGATTATGACTGTGGGTTTTAAGATGTAAAGAACATGAAGAATCTCTTCGCTGTAGTTATGGCGTGGTGCTTTATCCCTGGAGAGGAGAAGTGTAAGCTGAAATAATTATTACTATTATTCATATGCCTATTGCAACAGGAATGGATAGACCCTGACCCTATACGTTATACAAAATGCTCAGTGCAGTAGAAATCTGTTTATCGTTTGTCTTGAATATAAACTTTGCAAACACATGGGGCTGAGGAAAGCTGCGGCTGGGAAACTGGTGGGTATTTGATGATTGCTGCTGGGCAGTGCAGGCGGCCGGTAGTAGTAACACCTCTAACTTCATCAGCCAGAGGTGCCTGGTCATCCTTGGGGACAGCCTCAGCCTGTCTATAGGAGTCTCTTGGGTCATCTGTCACCCCTGCTATGGTCTTGCTAATAGGTTTCTCAGTGTGGGAACTGTAGTCTTAAATATGACTTTTCCTTGATAAAGTCGCTGAAAATGAAAAGTAAGTAAGAGGGCTGGGCTGACAAATAGTATATGGATTTGGGGTTGGCTAAATCAAAACAGGTTAGGAAAAAACCCACAAAACAAACAATGAAGTGAAACATTGCAAAAATCTTTGAGGAACTTTGGAAGGTCTTTGTGTGCCGGGTCAGTGCTTCCGCTGCCGAGGGCTTTGCTGAGCAATAAGCTCATGTGCTTGACTTGTACTATTTTAGAAGTTGTTTTCAGAGGTGTGGTATTATCTGACAAGTCGTGGAATTCAGCTGGGTTGGGGGAAGACCAGAGTGACACTGCTGAAATAAGGTTTGGGTTTTTTTTTGGGGGGGAGGGGAGAGGGGCAAGGAGGTAGATCTGCCCAGTTCATAGTGTTTTGTCAAACTGCCTTTAAGCATCTCATGAGAATATGGACAAAGATGCTTGTAAGCCTGCAGTGGTCAGAGCAGTGATGGTTTGCCCCAAGTGCCACACGTGCTGCCCCCTGGGGAGAGAAGAGAAAACCAAATGAAACCAGTGCTTTGAAGAGGATTTTTTTCCTTTATTATTCCTTTTGATTAATGTGAAAGTAATTGGCAGGTGGTGTGGCTTTTAACACATATGTAAGGACAGATGAGGTAGGATGGAGGTCTTTGCACCTTTGGGATTATGGTGAGCAATACTTGGAAGACACTCTTAACAGTAATTTGTTCTTGCACAACACTTAATCTTTTTCCCCTCATCTGTGACATTAAAATGGACATTGAAATGCAAGTGAGTTTAATTCCTTTTGTTGTTGTTCCAGTCCCATGGATTGTAAACAGTAGATATGTGAATTAGTTTAATTAGCTTTGGTGTAGCCTCTTTTTTTTAATGTACTAAGGGGATTCTGACTGCACCTAGAAAAACAACTTGGTAGAAAAGGCTGTCCACAGTGAGCTTTGGTCTAGACCTGAAGTCTGTCTTATGAAAGCTTAGCTGACTAGTTAGAATTATAAATTTTATGTCACTATAAAGTTAATATTCTGAGAGTAGCCGAATTACTCATGCCACTGTCTTAGAAACTAGAACATGAATTGTTAACTTCATTAACACATGTTCTGGGATGATGTGTTGTCAAAACATAAAGTATTGACGCAGTGCTATAGGCTTGTGGTGCTCCTTTGGCATTTTGGACACTGCACAAGGTGGAAAAGGTTTGTGACAAGAGTGTTGAAGTGAATAGAGCGAAGTCAGTATGAAGGACAGTTAAATACATCAGGGCTTCTCAGCATGAAGGAAGGAGTCTAAGCAGGGTACGACAGAAGACTGTGAAGCTGTGAGTGGTGTAGCCAAGTGGGCAGAGCTTTCCTGTCTCTGACCTTGCAACTCCTTATGGCACAGATAATTAAAGGCTGGGGCAGTGCACTTGGGACATGCCACTATTTGCTTCCCTTGATCTGATGGTTGTCTGTGACAGTGACCAACATGGACAAAACCTTGGCTATGTGGATTTTTAGTCCAAGCTACTATGGCTGCTCATATTCCTATGTGGATAGGCTCAGTTACGTTTGTGGATGAATGAGAATTCTGTGTAAGCTCCATAAGTCAAGAAAACAGCAACACAAGGTGTCATGCAGTGTTGGGAATAAGATGGGTTGTGGAGAAGAGAAAAGGAATAATTTCAGAAAAGAAAAAAACCCCAGAATTTACAATGTCTCCTTCTAGTTCTGTGGACTTTCATATAAATAAATCATTTTAGATTTAAATTATAATGCAAGTTAAGCTGAAAAAGCGAACAAAAGCCCAAGTGACTACGTGTGATTGGTAGAACAGGGCTGGTCTTCCATCTTCTGAAACAGTTCCCTACAGTGCCTTATATTTCTCTTTCCAGATACCATGGAGATCCAGTCTTTTTGTGCTGGGTGGTTTTGTAGGTTCACCGGCTGGCAAAACTCTGTGGGGTTTACTCACCAGTAGAAGGCTTCTACTCGGTGTTAGTATTAAATATTGTGGTGACGAAGCTTATGGACAGTGCTGGTTTAGATTGCAGTCCTGTGTGCTAAAGAAACAGTAATACTGCCGTGGTCGGTGCATCCAGGTTTCCTTGCCAGTGAGCCTATAGATAGGCTGTCTGAAACTACACAGGCGTTTCCATCTCTGGGCTTGGGCAATCAGGGATTAGTTGCTAGAACTTGCTGTGGTAGCTCTTTTTGTGATATGAAGCGTCAAACTCATTTCATGCAGCTCATTCAATAGGGAGCTCTGTCAAGTATATTTGGTTACTGGGACCTATGAACTGGTTCCTTACTAGTCCCACATAGTTATAACTTACTGTAGTAATCCCCAAGCTGCCTCTGAAGAATGGTTTATTTTTGCTTGCAGGTTCCTGAAGGAGTCTCAAAGTGTCATCTGCTGCGAAAAGTTGGAATTACGGATGCCAAGAGAGACAGGAGGGCTCGGATGCAGAGGGTCTGAATTACCTGGGGGAAAGCAAAGGCAATATGACTGTTCTCACATCTCACGGGACTGAATTACAGCTAGGACTTGTACTTGCCACAGGAGAATACCCAGGTCCATGCCGCAACGCAGGTCAGCTACTTAAACAGCACATGGAAAATCTGCTTTGGCTATTGGACTGAGAACTCCAAACTCATTTCACAAGTGAAAGGTTTCTGTAGAACAATTCTCACTGAAGGAAGGAATTTCAAGCACCTTCAGAAATTCAGTGCTGGATGTCTTCCTCCACTGACTTCTTAAATTTTTCTTTTTCTGCCAGAAATCCTTTCTTTTCTAAAAATATTTACTTGACTCTGCATATTGCTGTCTAATCTAGAGATGGATAATACAGTGCTGAATTAGAAATCCTGGCTGATACAGGATATGACTTCTAAAATAGTGCTAAAATGAGTCTCTTTGGAACAAATTCTCTCACCTAATGTGTTCCTCTGGGTGTAGTGCGGTTTCTCACCCAGCCCCCCCCTCCCTCCCCCTCGTAACCACTACTGCCGTCCTAATCTTCTAGCCCGTTTAGTACCCTCCCCTGATCCTAAGTAAAATACAATTGCTGCCTCTGATATTCATTAAGTGATAATCCAGATTAATTCAGACTTTGATGTAGAAACAGGTCCTATTTCAGCTGCAAAGAAATCCAGATTGCCGGGTGGAAAATGCACATGCACATACATACACGCACGTCCGCACAGCCAGTATGTAGAATGCCTTAAAGAAACTGTAGCTAACCACCTTATTAGTATTCCTCCCTCCTCTGTGTTTCACTTGCAGCAACAGAGGGCTGAGCAAAATGCAGTAGAACAGGGACAGAGACAGAGCTGGCAATCATCTCGGTGCAGGCTGCTGAATGCAGGGGGTGGGGGGGGATGCAGCAAAGCAAGATTAATAACCTTGCCATAATCCTGTGCACCCTGGAAGGAGATACCTCTGGTGACTGAGCTGTTCTTGTCTTGATTAATTGGACTGAGTGACTGAGTGGCTGGCAATCCACCTGGTTTGGAGGCGACCCCCTGGTTTTGCTGCTCTCTGAATCCTCTACCCATCTGGGAAGGTAACAGTGAGACGTACCATCTGCAGCACACACAGCAGCTATTGGAGGCTACTACTGACAGTTTGCACTACAGTTTTTTGGTGAGCAAGAAGCCAGGTATATTGTACAGTCGGATATTTCTGTGCTCAAGCTGCTGAATTTCACAATCTGGTCCTTCAGCAACCCCCTACGCTCCCTTTTCCAATTGCCTTTGAGTTCTGGGCTTACTTTTGGCATAGTCTCCTGGATGCATTTTGCTGGGGATGGAAAAGCAGTAAATGAAACCTCTGAAAACTAATTGTTTTGCTTCGGTGTGACTTGAGAAAGAAAAAAGCGAAAAGAATCAAATCCAGCTGGCGGAATTTAAATTTCTTTCTGAGAAGTTTACAGAGGGACCACACAAAAGGTAAGTCCAGGGGTTCATCCACCCCTTCTGTTTCCTTGTCTGTCTCCTGCTTGCTTTTTTGAGCTGGGGAAAAAAGGTAAAACATGAGTACTGGGTGCATAAGGAGTGTGGTGTTTGTAAAGTCTGTGCTTGTAATTTGTATCCCCTTTTTACTTCCTTCTCTTTTTTTCTTTTTTTTTCTTCTCCCCCTGCCATTTGCACACTAAAAATGCATGCAAAATAATGATGTATAGTGCTGGAAAATAACATTAGAAAGCCCCTTTCATTGCAAAGCTACTAGAATTTCTGGAGAGAGATTTATTTTTTTTTTTAAATTAACCAGCTAAAAATATTTGGAAAGTATCTAGAATGGGCAAAAAATATAGCTCATACAATATCTTCACTAGAAGTCTCCATATTTTTCATATATCTTGCCTAGTTTTTTTTCCTCTGCGTTTCAGTCAGCTCTGGAACGATGAATATGTAAGTAAAAAGCTGCTTCTGCTGCTGTTAGTGGAAGTAGAAGGTAGCAGAATGGAAATTGAGGGTTTGTGCATCACTTATGTGAAGTTCATCTGTTTGCTTCTCATTAACCTTTTGAATGCCGCTGCTTACTTTTTTATTTATTTATTTTGCCTAGAGGATTTATGAAATCTGTAGGGACAAAGAGTAATAACTCCTATGGATCCTATGGAACAGAATGCCAATCACAAATGAGTTCTTGTGGGATGAACAAAAATGAGCTAATTTTTTGGGATGCAGGTGCTACCAATTACTCAGGTGACCAAAGTAAATATTTAAATATTTCATGGCTCTCCAGTATTTCTGGAGATATATACAGCAATCCTACAGCTCTGGTGCTATTTGGTGTTTAAACCTTAACACTTCCCCCCCACCCCCTGCACCCTCCTCAATGCAGTTTCTGCAGGAACAGTATGACTCTTGTAGCCTTTCCCATCTTTCCATTAAATAATAGAAATAAAATACCATTGCATTGCAATAGAATCAGAGCTCTTGCAGTTGAGGCTTTTATTGCTGCACTGATAGTACTTAGCATTCCCAAGGAGGTGAGAAAACCATCTGTAAATACATTTCAAAGATGCTTGGTTCTCCAAATGGAATTGCTAGGTACTCACTCCTTCTCAATTATATGAATGTGGATGACTAATATTGAAGGATATGGTATCTATTTGAAAGACTGCATAGCTGGTTATTCAGTGTAAAGAGAGATAGGTCAAAATAGAGTTCTACTGAATAATCAGATGTTGAGGAGCTTGTATTTGTATGTATACATGTCTAATGCATGTAAAGAAAAGGGGTCTTATGTAAGATTTATACGTACGAGGACACATCAAATAGGATGGACCTTTGGTCCATTTGTTACAAAGAAGTGTAATGACCCTTCTTGTAATAGGTCCTGTGTTGTAAAGCTAAAAACTTAATGAAAAGGCTCTGTTTCAGAGTAATCAAATCACTTTGTTATTGCATCCTGTCAGTCAGTCCCTCTATTTCCCCACTGGTTTTGCATAATAGCTTTAAAGAGGGATTAAGGAAGAAAAGAGAACTGGTTATAGGTGTGTTTCCCCTTGTTTTCTGGAAGTGATGGTCTGTGCTGCATGTGCCTTTACTCCATATGATTATGACAAACAAATCTCTTTCTGGGTAGGCTGCAGTTTGCAGTTTTCCCTCACTGTACTTTCCGCAAACCCCATTGCATGTAGCACTTGCCTCTATTTCACCAGGCAATGAGCTGTGCTCTCTTTTAGCTATGAGGAACAGGCTCTGTGCAATAAGGGCTTAAAACAACCCAAAAGGTGTGTGATTTTTAGAGCCTTACCCTGCTTTTTAGAATTGAAGTATGTAATGAGACCATCGAATCAGAGACATTGGCTGGATGTAAGCAGAGGGGAAATGTGCTGCCTGGAGATGAAACAACTTTCATGTTCTGGGGAAGAAGACTGCACATTTGCTCCACTAGGATTTCTGTGTATTCTGATGTGCAGGGCATGCAACGCTACTAAATTCTATCCTAAACCCAGTGGGAGGGTAGTCACCTGTATGCTGGGAAAGAAAAGATGTTACTGCTCTCTTGATACGGTGTCCAGATGTTATTAGTCATCTGTCTCTGTTGATCATCAACCCTACAGAAGTGAGACTGCCGTGGATTTTTTTGCATGTAGTATTACCTTATATACAGCAGACTAAAGCAAATGGTGGTTATTTTACATTTTAACAGATTCACTGGAGAGGAAACCTCATGCTTCTTCCCCTTCCCAACCCCACCTAAGTAGTTTTGTTGGTTCAGTAGAATTTTTATTGCATTTCAATTCTGACCTAATTATATTGCCTTATTTGTTATTTATTTTTGTGTGTACGTCTTATAATATACACAATACTGTATACAACATGACATGTTATCCTGGGATCAGTTTTGGTTTCTAATAGCATTGCTATTCTTAGGGTGAGAATGGAAATGGATAATACTCAGTGCCAGCAGGTTTTATGTGGACACAGGCTTTATCACCAGTTGGACCATGTGTGTTGGTTTTTTTCTTGGTTTTTTTTTTTTTTAATATGCAGGTAAAAAGAACTGTGAAAAGAATGTCAAGTGTTTCATTTTAGTGGCCCTTCTGTTTCACTTGCATTTCATAGGCCTTCAGTCTCACCTAATGTGGAAAATGCTTTCTTCTCTGTAGTGTTTGGGTTCTTGCAGGAGCTCCATCCACTGTGCATTGTGCATCTTGCTGAAATACGAAGGGAAGGCCTTGCAGTGACTGTATCATATGTAAAGTCTCTCAGCAGGAATATGGGTCCAATGAGATTCTCATGAGCTGAATTTATCTACGTGTTGTTTTAAGAATAAGTGAAAGACAAAGAAAACTGAAATTTCTCTTTCACTTAGTTCCGGTTAATTGAGCAGCTCCCTTTTCTCACTGAAGTCAGCCAACCAGGCACTAAGCTTATCCAGCACATGTTTCTGTGTTTCCAAGACCCAGGGTACTTTACAGATGAATTCCTCCTTCCTCCTGAAACAAGCTTAGTCTGACAACTGGTAAGTCAATCTTGGAGCTCTGCAGTGCCGTGCAAGCAAGGGGGAGGATGGGAGAGAGTAGATGTACCAGCAATTCCAGGACTTGAACCAAAAGAACAAGCTCTGTGGGATGGCAGAACACGTCGGTTTGATTGCTGACTCATTGTGTTGGTCTGCAATATTGTCTTACACTAATGTGATGACACCAGGCCTAGCTTTGAAGCGAGGAGCCAGAAAAGAGTAGTTTATCAGTAAACACGCACAGCTTGTAGATGTGGACTTCTGTAATGATAAATGATACCATTTCTGCAGGTAGAGTTAGTGTTCTTAAATCTCTTACTTTAAGAGAATTAATAGTAACTAAAATGTACTGCTTTTAGCCACTTAAAAAAGTTACAAATACATCTTTTCAGTTGACAATTTGAGTGCAGTAAATTACTGGGTTGTGGCTTTGAGTTTTTATTGTGTTGGCTTTTTTTCCCCTCCCGACATTGCTCTCTTTTCCATTTCTTACCGTTCTGTGTCAAAGGAGAAGGTTTAGGAATGAAGGAGACTCAGAACCCAAAATTCTAGTTCCTGGGCTGGCAAACACACACATTGGATAAACTCAAAACTCTTAAGTGGCAGATTAAAACCAATTAATTTTCTGCTTTCAGTACTCCCAGTTGGAAGTGTGAAAATGAAGTTTGTTTGGGAAATTGTTGAATTTCTTAGCTTTTCAAAAGGATAGCTACCCTGATTGTTTAGGGAAGAACCGCCTTTGTGGTGCTACCTGTTATTTGACCTTCCACAGATTGAGGCAGCCAAGGAGGCATCCTTTAGTAGTAAGAATTCCTTATGGTTTATGAAATTAACGCAAAAGATCATGAGAAAACATGAGAAAATATTGACTTAGACATTGTAGCTTTCAGGAGTGGTCCAAAAGAGGAGTGTTGAGAGCATGGTCTACATATGCAGGCATTTGCTTCTAGAGGCTGTTACTGTTCAGGTTGGTGAGATAATGATGGTGACGTTCTCTAAGTTAAGATTCCAATGGCCAAGGAATTCCAATGATCCAGCTGGGTCTTCTACAGTTATTTCATATTGCTAAGGAGGAAACATGTTTCTATATTCTCAGATTCTCTGCAAGATGCTGCCGTGTAAGAGCTCCTGCTGCCAAACTTAGAACGGTTACGTAAAGCAGAATCCTATTGATCCTGGAGGAGGGTGGTGGGCAGAGATTTCTTCAGAAACTGGAGACTCTCTTTCTCAGAACATACATTGCAGAGGCAGGATCGTAGCGAGGAATCTAGGTCGCTTCCCGGTGGATATTGAAGAAACTTGGTAGGGACAACAATTATTTTATGGCTCACCAAAGTTTCTTTACTCACCTGGCCATCGATGGTAGGTATCCTGTTTGCCCTTCCTGTGTGGCACAGGCTAGCAGAAACATAAGTGGAAAACAAAAGCTTGCTTAAATGAAGCTCAGAACTGCAAATATAAGGGGCTTTTATTGCTGTATTTTTGACACAGCTTTAAGCTTGCAACCCATGGCAGGGAGATCTTCCGTGAGGCCTATTATTCTAACCTCTTTGATAATTTAAGATGTTGTTTTGGTAGGTTAAATTTATGTCAAGTGCTCATGAAGTCCAGCACGTACCTGTAATTAGAGACTGTCAGTTCCAGTCCTGTTGTTCATCCTGTTTACAAGAGTAAGAACAGGGTTATGTCCTTCTCTGTTTAGCTCCTCTGAAATAACTGAATTGCTATGAGGTAAGGATATGGACAAGCGAGGTGAGTAGCCAGGAACTTTTTTGCAAATGTTTGATTAATTTGATATAACTCCCTGTGGGAGCAACAGAGTCCTCCCCTTTCTGTTGTTTAGTCGTAGGAGAAAATCTTACCAGAGCAACACGGGGCTATTGAGCAGTGGGCATATTTTCCACATAATCTTGGCTTTCTTTTTTTAAATTTGTCTTCTAGTATATAACCTTTACTGTCTTTTCTGGTGTCCCGGAAGGAAATTGGGAAGTGGGAAAGAAAAGCAATGCTTTTTACTATGCATGTGATGGCTCACCAGCTTAATAAACCAGTAAGACATCATTTTGATATTGTTAGGTAAAGCTAGGGATGGCACTTCTTTGTCTGTGTGATTTTACTTCCTTCCCCTCTTACTGCTCATCAGTTAAGCGTTGTTGAAAGCATTGTGCAGCTTCTAGTTGAAGGGACAAAGAGAAGGGGTATGTTCTGAGATTAGGCCTTTCCAAAGAGGCTCTCACACTGAAGCTTTGTTTGTTTCAACCTTTTTTATTTATAGGCTTTTCTCTGGAGCTACTCACTGTAATAACTCTGCATTTCATGTAAACCTATAAATCTTCACTATACCCTCAGTTATTTCAGGAAGAAAATTAGGCACTTTGAAACTAAATGATCTACCTACAATTTACTTAAAACCAGCAGGAGTAGCTGCCTTCTGGAAAGCAGAAGATTCAGCAGTAAAAACTGGAGAGAAAAGGGTGAAATGGGTGAACTCAAAATTGGGAAGGAAAAATAGTGCAGAGATTACTCAAAAGTAGTTTCATATTCTTGTAAGGGTACAAGCGGGGATTGCCTTGTACAGACTGCACGTGGAAGAAAATGTTACTTTTGCATGCAGTGAAAGTGTATTTAGCAGTTTGGGGGGGGAAAACGAGTTGTAGAATTTTCTTTTAAGCATCATAAGCGTGTGCTTCACGAATGCCACTCAGTCAGGTCCCAAATCTGCATTTTTATTTTGAACGAGGGTAGATAGAGCAAGACTAGTAACAGGAGTGGCGTTATCAAAACTCCATTAGGGATTTGGATCTCTCTTGAAAAAGCTTTGAAAATTTAAGCCTTGGACTTTGGTAGGTAATTTGAGCTACAGTTCCTTAAGCAAAGGAATATATATTGAGTAAGAATAAATACCAGGTAAGAACATATCTTCCTGGGAATACTGCCTCACCACAGACTCTTCAATTATTGTATTGCAATGGGGTTGTAAATATTAAAGTCATGTTCTTTATCTGTTCGACTATGCAATCATTCCTCTGGAGTGGAACTGCAATCTAGTTCTGAAAAAAAAATAAAAATGAGATGAGAGACATAGTTTTAGATCACATTTGGGCAAAAGGAGTGTGTGAGCTGAAGAAGGATGCAGGCCCAGGAAAAGAAGGTGCTTTGTATGGTTAGAAGTTTATATGGGGATGTGCTAAGCTTGAGACTAAATGGGACTGTTGGGGAGAATTATGAGAGCAGTGGGTTCCCTTAGTTAATGTTAGGATCAGCTGAATTCAGGAGGTCTGAAGCAAACTGAGGCACACAGAAGAGGTAATTTAATATGTAGGTACGCAAGAGCCCAGGGATAACATTCAAATAAAATGACTGATGCGTTCAGAGTTTGTATCATAAGGGAAGTACGAAGTAATTTAACTGAATGGGTAGATATTTTAATTCAGTTCTGGAAAATGGAGTATTATGATTTCTGGAGTTCATGAGCTAGACCTTAGAATATTTGACTGTGGCAATTTTTCTGTAATCACCCACTTGTCTTCCAGTGAAAAAAGTAAAAACTTTGTAAGCTTTGAAGATTTTTAGTGACTGAAAAAAACCATGAATGGCTTTATATTACCAGCTCTAGAATATGCAAAGGATTGTTAATTGATGGCTGGATTAATTTAGCAAGGCAGTAAATACCATGCATTTTGTTTCTCTGCTTCGTGTTTCTTACCATGCCTGATCCACATGGGATTTTTGCCTCTGAAATTTCAGTGGATGCTGGCATTGGCATGGGCTGTTTGTAGCTGCGCTGCTCAGAGGCACCTCGGTTTTTTTTGTGACCTGCAGCAGAGGATCTGTGCTATTTACTGGAGAACAAAGAGGCCTCAGGGGAGCAAGGATTGCCCTAGTCCTTCTTGGCTCTGTCCTGCCCCGAAACATCCTGCAATTTAGCTGAGTAGTCAGGGAGAGACAGGATAGCCTGACTTGTTTCTTTCCTTTTCCTCCTTTCTCATTGATATTCAAGGCTCGCTGCAGTAACCCCATGCCCTCTTTTTACAGAAGTCACAACCCTTTTGAACCACAAAAGATCCCTTCAAACTGGGATTCCCTTGACAATCAGCTTTATAGTTTAAGCAGCTTTATGCAATACTGAAAACAGTGACAGTTGAGAGAGGTAACTAGGAGGCTTCTTATAATATAAATACTTGGCTTGGGAATGTGTGCTTAAGGGTCTTAAGCTGCCTAAAAGAGTCTCTTAATCTGCCTTAATTCTTCTTATTATATTCTTTTTCTGAAGTAGGCGGAGATGCAAGATCTTTCATTTCATTTAGATGAATAGAGAAGTTCCACACCTGTCTCCAGATATATTGAATTCATTCTCTAGTATGCAGGCTTGGGATACCACTTCCTAATACATGCATTGTCAAAAATCAGGGATTGCTGCTTTAGATTTATCCTATCTTTAGAGAAATGCATCTCTGTGCTTCTACCTACATCTGAACTTTTTTCCTCTCAAGGGTAATACTTGCTGCCAGGCAAGTGGTGTTAATTATGCTGTTTTCCTGTATGGGAAGTGTCAGAATAGAAGTTTAGAAACAGAGGGTGGAATTTCCTTGATCCCATGAGTTCCTTCTTGTGAAGGCTTGTGTGAAACTTTCCAAGAGTATTAGCTTTAAGTCTATTTATGAAACATTTAATTTAACATATGGGATGTGTATGTTCTACTAGACATGGTTACAGAATGTAGAAGGGCTGGGGAAACTTAGAAAAAGGTCTGTCCAAAATGCTTACTTTGATGTAATGTCATTTCCCATTTGAAATCAAAGCTTTGATGAACGTTTCAATGATTATTCCATCTGGATCTCAGTGGAAGCTTTTGAGGTCTAGCAGTGCAGGAGCTTAACTTATTTCATCATAGAATTCTCCAAGTTGGAAGGGACCTTTAAGCTCCAACCATCAACCTAACTCTACCAAAGCCATCACTAACCTATGTCCCTCAGCACCACGTCTGCCTGGCTTTTAAATACCTCCAGGGATGGTGACTCCACTGCTTCCCTGGGCAGCCCATTCCAATGTTTGATAACCCTTTCAGTGTAAAAGCTTTTCCTAATATCCATCCTAAACCTCCCCTGGCACAATGTGAGGCTGTTTTCTCTCGTCCTCTCACCTGTTCCTTGGGAGAAGAGACCGACCCCCCC
>JAHREE010000316.1:1800067-1830546 GCA_033628505.1 Tringa tobata | reverse complement strand
GGGGGGGCCTCTGGCGCCGGTGCCGTGCTCGCCGCCGGGCACTAGGGGCTGCTGTGGGGCTACCGTGGGGCTGCGCTCCTCGCCCGGCGCTTCCCGCAGCCGCGCAGCGCTGGGGCTCCTGCGCGGAGCCGCCCGGCCCTGCCGAACTCACCGCCCTCCAACCCGCTTCCTCCCAGCGAGCCTGAGGAGGTGGTTCTAACAACTAATTACTTCATTAGCTGCGCGTATTGGCCTGCCTTAATGTGCTTACAGACAAGTAGATCAAGCTAATAAAAATCAGGTAAAATGCATTCATTACCTTTCCCACTTCCCCTCCTCCCCTTTTCTCATAACAGTTACTTATCTAATACATAAATTTAGTTCCGTTGTTACCCACTTTTGACCTAAAAAGCTAGCTAATGTTTGAATTAAATACTCCATTAGGAAGAGGTGTTGATGGAAGTATCTTGACTTTGCTGAATCAGTCTACTGAGTAGGGAAGGAACTGAACATCAGAACAATAATCTAGGTTTATTTCAGGCACTGATCGCTCAAAAAAGGGGGGCTTAATCTTTAGAGAACGAGTCCCGAGGCTTTTATTTGCAGTGTATTAATGTTTGGATCACTTTCTCTGCTCCACCACAGGGTGGGGTTTTTTTTTGGCAAGGATGGATTTGGGTTAGTGTGGAGTGTCAGAAAGTAAATGGTACTTTAGATTTACAAAGTGCTTTTCGAATCGGTATCTTGTTTAAATTCCAGATGCACAATGAATATTTCACCTTGAGAGAGAGCCTGACTCCCTGGCTGCTTATGCTAGAATAGCTATTGGGGTTATTCATAGGAAGCAGAGTAAAATCCCGTTGAGACAAATACAACTCTAGTTCCATGATTCACATAGACTTTGTTGTGTATAATTGCATTATTTCTACCCGTGTCATGTTTTAAAGTGGTTCTTAAGTCATATGGTCTTAAAGTTGGAAGAACCGAAATCTTTGTTCTATCCTAAATGAAAACTCTTCACTGAAGTGCTACGGTACAGGGCTAAACTTTGTGGGGATTCCACAGCTGTAAAATACTGAAATTGTCTTTAATTATCTCAATTTAAAACTGGCTCAAATAGAAGTTAGGGCAATAAAAATGAAACCTGAGTCTCTATCAGGAATCCATTGATGTGTAGTCTCTGATTTAGAAAGTGATGACGTATCTGTAGGTACCTCACTAGTGCTACAGCGGAGTACGTGAGTGAATTTGAATGACTGCTATCTTCATTTTTGCGTTAATCAACCTGACTCTTGAAGTATGATATCTTATTATTCTTGCCTGCCATGTAGAACTACTCTCGCAGTTTGAAATTCAGTGGCTTGATTTAGAGGTGGACTTCCTGATTTCCCAAGTTGTTAATAGTTATGAACCCAGCAGTATGAAAAAAACCCCACTGTTCTACCTATTTTACTATAAGCATGTTTAAATTTTAGACTCAACCTTGAAATACAAAGTCTTCTCTTTCTTGTCCCCCATTTTAAAAAAATAATTTTAAAATGGAAGTGTCTGTGAAGTTTTTTAAGCTTAAGAGAAAGAAAATAGTCCTTGAACTCTTTCAGGACTATCTTGAAAAGCCCTATGGAAATGGAACTGTTTTTCTTCTGGATTTCTTTTAAACTATTAAAACACCTATGAGAACCACCAGCCTTCGCTTTCCTGAAAACACATTACTCCTTGGGGCAGCTGCTTAAATGGCAGCTGATATATGATGTATGTGGCTTTATATGAAAGGCCATGGCACAAATCAAAACCATATGTATGGAGGGCTGTAATTCATATGTTACTGGTAATGAGATGTATTAACACGATGGAATTGATCCTAATTCTAATGTACAGATGGGAAAGGGGGAAGACAGGTTCTCACTGTAAGGGGTGCTAGATGTTTATCTCTTTAAAGCACTTTATAACCATTTAAAAATGCTTCTTTCAGCATCCTCCTGAGAAAATTAGTAAATTTTCACTTTCCAGACAGAAAATGGTATTGGGGTTGGCAGTTCTGGTGTGTTTACATTGGGGTAGTGCTTTAAGAACTCCTTGCTATTAAGCTAATGCTCACCTATTCATTATCTTTTCTTGAGGGTAAGCATCTTGGACATATGGGGCATTCTATGAGCTAGAAGTCTAGTACAACACCGAGTATTTCTATTAACTGGATAAATACTCCTTCAGAAAAATCCTTCTGCGTACTTAAATTGTGCATATAAAATAAACTTGTAATGAAGCATGTCATGGCTTACCTCTGTGCTGCAAGTTAAGGTATTTATCTAGGACATTTAGGGTGTTTAAGAATTAAGAAGTAGGTTATCATATGGCAGTCTGCTTCCACATAAGTCTGTAAAGGACTAGAACAGAGGCACGAATTGGAAAAAAAAAATATATCAGAATGTCTTCTCAGTTTTTCTTTAGCTGCAAGGAAAGTACTATCAGTGTCCAAAAGATGCAGTTTGCAGCACTGTAATTGAGCTTTCACCTGCTAAGAATTGAGCCCTTATTAAAAGTTTATGTAGTTGGCAGTAATTTTAGAGGTTTTTTTGAAAACAGTTATTTGCTTCCACTTCTCTCTCACTTTCTTTTCTTATATGCATAAACTTTGTACTTTTTCTGGGAAGAAAGACATTTTTCTCTCCCTCTAGAAATCTCACTTGACATTTAGCAAGGGACGTTTGTAAGAATGTCAGATTGATGAGAGCTGTTTGCTGAAGTCTCACCGTGTTCATTCAGCTGAACAATATCTGTCGTTAACAGCCATAATTATTATGAACGGGTTTAAAAGGACAGGCTTATTGCTGTACTTTGGCAACGTGCTTTTGAGCTGGTGGTTACATAGTAGTAATATTTGGCAGGTTACTTTGCTTTTTATCTTCAAAGTGCTTACAGATATTGACTAATTAAATGCATTAGAGGCTGGCTGTAGGTCCCTTGGTTGAGGGGCAGTAAATAACTGCTTCTTCATATCTGTTGTACAATTTGTGAGTGTTTAGGTTCATAATAACAAGCAACAGATAAGAGACGTGACCCTGGTGGTTGAGGTATGACTCCTAAGTTTTGCTGAAGACTTTCAGACTTGGTTTCCCTTTATGATATAACCTATGGGAATTTGGGAAGTATAAAGCCTTTCTTTTGTGGTAAGAAAAAAGAGCACAAGTGTGGTTATTCAAACAAGATGAGGCAGCAGGGTCACCTACTGATGGTGCTGGAAGCTGCAAAGGATGAACGAGAAGTTCCCGGAGCCTTGGGACAATCAAATCAATTAAGTTTTGGAGTTCCAAATATGCCCTATTTGCAATACAAGCAACCTGACCCACAAGTTGCATTACTGAATCTTATAGACTTTTTGTTTTTATCTAGGATCTCTTTCATCAGGGGAGTTTCTAGTGATGGCTTTTCTGCAAATAGAAATTGAAGCGAAGGCAGCTTCCTGGGCATAACAGGGTTGTTGTGTGTTTTCTAATAATTCTTAGTTAGCCAAGCATGGGGTGTTTGAGAAATAAGAGATTCCTCTGTTAGACTGAGTATCTTTTACTTTATTATGCAGACAGTGCTTGGGCAGATGTGTAATCAAGTAAGTACTTGAGCCCAGGTTCTAGTGATTGTGATAATTGATAAAAAGATTGCTGCATAGTAGCCTAAGCCGTAATTGGGCCGTGTGTTAGGAAAAGAAAGCACACATTTGGCCAGCTGACACGTCCTATCTGTGTATTTCACATGTATGGTGACATTAAAGCCAGAAATCAGATGCAGCTAAACAGCTACTGCATATGCAAAGCTCTTTTCCCTATGTTTTTGAGAGAACATCACATTTGTAGAAGTATCTTGGCATCAGTCATCCTTTCAGTTTGTGCCAAGGGGAGAAATGGCTACTTTTCTTAAATTTCCCTTTAAGTTTGGGGCAAGGCGATTGCAAATGACTTTTGATACATGAATTCAGAAGCATCATAACCTGTGTAATTTGCTCTTTGGGCATTTTTATATATCATTGCTAAGAATGAAATGCCGTTTAGCTGATTGATGCTCCTAGCTAACTGCACAGCTGTACTGAGCTTGAAACTGTGAGACACATTTGAGCCTTTTAGACTAGAGAACAATTATCAAGAAATCTCAAAGCTGGATTTTCTTAGACCTTGTGTGCCCTTTTTGCATAATCAAGCAAAAGCCACTTTGAAAAGTTCTCCACACTTACTAATTCATATTGTGGCATCAATAGCTGTATTAGTTTCAAAAGACATGTGCAAATAGTAGTCGACTTCATAACCTGACCTTTATTTGGACACGTGAATTGGAACTTTTAAAAATTCAGGCCTTGTTTAGGTGAAGTTATGTTTCAGCTTTACACCCTTCCCTGCTTTTGATACCTGCAGTTTTGGACAAAGAATCGCTTGTGATCATGAGAGGCTGATGTAGCTGGGAGATCCTAGTCCCTGTCTCTCTGGGTCGAGATTTTAGCCAGCCAGGTGTCGCTTTTCCTGATGTGCTGATAAATAATTAACAAGAAGATCATCCACCTTTCTGTTATCTTGTGAGCTTCCTGTGAGCCTTAGTTCCTACTTTACAACCCCTCTTTTGGCTAAATTGTCTGAACTGCCCCTGAATAACACTGTTGGCTTTCTGTCTCTGAATTAAAAGTATCCAGTTTGGAGGAGGAGGGTTATTCATGACCCTTAAATATACAAAGCCGTGGGGTGTGTTTTTTAGTGATTCCTGTCTATTTAGTGATGTCTCATATTATCAGGGACTATATTCATTTTGGGGATGGTTTCTGGTGAAATGGAGCTTGTGGAGGGAGAGACCAACCCACTTTGAGCTAAAAAGTAGGCAGATGAAAGGACAGCCTCATACAGCTATGGGTTTGGAAGGATGTCAGAATGGTGTCTTCCCGTACGTCTGTCCACAGAAGGATCAGCTACACTCATGTCACTTTTGGCAGATGTCTAATTTCTTTTTAAAGACCTCCAATGATGAAGACTGCACAGACTCCCTAAGCAAATTTGTCCTTTACATTAAGCTAGTGAGCTCTCATTGAGAAGTTGCCTGTACAGCTTGAATATTATAAATATAATATTAATGCTGTCAGTGCCGTCATCCATGCAACAGCACACTCATCCTTATTCCCATCAGTACGTGCCTGATGATTTCACAGATTATGGTCCTTTAATTAGAGCATGGCAAATCCTATCGGAGATTGATGTTCCCAGGCCCAGTGCAGTTTTACATATTCTGCCAGACTATTGCTGGGAAACCTGGGTGTTCGGTTTTGCTCAGGGCTGGTTCTGGGGAGACCGCAAGGATTTCTTCAGGAACCTGATTGAGGAAGGAGACAGGCATGTGAAGAACCTGTATTTAGGGTTTAATTTCTTCCTAGTATCTTGTGGTTTGCTATCTAAAGTAATTTTCCTTATAACCATGTCATCTTCCCTCCAGCAACTGAGTATGTTTTCATAAACAGCACATAATGAATTTGATGATGCTTTATGTGAGTAGGGATAAGTTTCCATACCCGAAAGGTAGGGATACCAGATAAAAAGCGGATGGCAATGCTTTTATCAGAGGAGAACAGCTAAAGAAGTTGCTTGAAAGGGGGGAATGAATCAAAGAATGCTGTGCGTGAGCATGCTCTCAGCTGTCTTTATATACTTAGCGTTTTGCATTCAGCTTATACCTTCTTAGGCTGCTTTTGCTGCTTTGTTCTGCTTTCAGCTGCAGATGTGTCCCCCCACCCTGTCCCTTCTTTGCTCTGTAGACAAAGAACCACGGCAGAGCTGTCGACCTAGGACGCTACTGGGCAGGAGAACACAGAAGTGTTCTCCCATGGCTTGAGTCAGAGTCTTACAGTGGGACTAGGACCAGCTGAGAATCCTGCCAGTTCTTGAAAACCTCAAGCCTTGCAGAAGCATCTGAAGCTACGCAATCTCCTTGTCTACTTCTCTGGGCGCTCTGTCTAGTTTAATCTGCCATATGCATGGCTTTACTTGCGACGCTTTCTTGCTAAGATTTATGAAGTCTCCATAATGTAGCTGCATCTTGATCATAAGATCGTAGAATCATAATATGTTGGGTTGGAAGGGATCTTTAAAGGTCATCTAGTCCAACCCTGCTGTATAAGCAGGGACATTTTAACTAGATGAGGTTACTCAGAGCCTCATCAACCCTGACCTTGAATGTCTCCAGGGGTGGGGCCTCCACAATCTCTCTGGGCAACCTGTTCCAGTGTCTCACCATCCTCATTGTAAAGAACTTCTTCTTACTGCCTAATCTAAACCTACCCTGCTCTATTTAAAACCATTGCCTCTCGTCCTATCACTGCATGCCCTTGTGAACAGTCCCTCCCCATCTCTCCTGGAGCCCCTTTAGGGACTGGAAGGGGCTCTGAGGTCTCCCCGGAGCCTTCTCTTCTCCAGGCTGAACCCCCCCAACTCTCTCAGCCTGTCCTCACAGCAGAGGGGCTCCAGCCCTCTGATCCCTGTGGCCTCCTCTGGACCTCATCTTCCCTTCCTTGGCAGTTCCACCAGCAAGATGCTCTCTAAGATGAATCAAGTCAGTGTTGAAAATTCACACCTTTCTCTAGGCCATGGGGAGCAGTGCTTGGGGCTCTGCTTGGGCCTTGGGGCTAGAAATGGAAATTTCTGCCTGTTACTCCCTGCCTTGTGAGCAGTTTTTTGTCACACACACCACAACCTCAAAGACAAAAACCCAAACCAGCTCTCTGTAAAGCTGGGTCAGGGAATGTCCTGTTTGCCTGGCTTTGGCTGCCTGGAGAAGTGTATGTTGGTTGTAAAGTGCTTACAGACCTCGGTACCCAACTACAGAGCAAAAATATTTTCTCATCGTGTTCTTGTCTACTTTGCGTGTCACTTCTCATTTTTGTTTTTTAATTTATTTCTGATTATTATCCAGCTGTGATTTTTTTCTGTTTTGAATCCTAGCTTACAGAAATGTTTCCCTTAGACTTTTGGTTTGAATTTAAAAGCTATAATTGAAAGTGTTGCTTTTTGCTCTCCTGAATCCTCATTTTTTGTTCTGTTGCTGGTGAGTTGTTGGTTTCATATATCTTGTTATTTCGTATATCGTGTTATTTTGTTACATTAGTTCTTAGGCTCTCAGGAAGGTAATCCTGTGGTGTGCTATATGCTGTACAAACGTAAGAGAAAGATGATTTCTCTCTGCAAAATCCTGTGCTTTCATGTGTGAGATGGGGGCCAAAGATTGTTCAGACACACAAGTAAGAAAATGTAGTGTGTGAAGGGAGCTTAATATATTACACGGGATATAGACAAAAAAAAATAATCTATTTTAGGAATGGGATTCTCTATTTATAGTACTTTGTATCTCTTGGCAAGGTGTGCATTAAGACTGCATCACCTGATGTAATCCAGCAATCAGCTCACTGAGAAAGTGCTCTTTGAAGGCAAAGGGAAGGAGAGCCTCAGGAAGATGAAAGAGCCGGTTCCTCGGTGGCTCCTGATTGTGCTAATTAGCTGAGACAAACCCCTTTTCTGCCTCGCTATTCTGCTTGCAAAAGCAGAACGGAGCTGTCTGCCGTGGGGGATGCGCACTCCTCTCCTCTCTTCTCCTCTCTCCAGGGCTGGCAAGTGGCAAGATGCTGCCGGGAGCCCAAGAAAATCTCTGGAGTCCGTAATGGTGACGGGGAAGGGGGGGGGGAAACAAACAGCTCCTTCTTCCCCTCTTTATCCCCAGCAAAGAAGGCAGCAGACGCAGCAGCTCCAGCAGCCCCACCATGGTGGATGCTCACCGGCGAGCTTTTCTTGATGCTGTTTTCTGACTTGTTCTATTTTTTCTCTTTTTGGCATCCTACCTTTTACCGCTTTAGACTCGTGTCTGCTGTTGTGTGAGCACTTGCAGTAAGTCCTCATCTGGGCTTCTCCCCCGCCCTCCTCAATTTTCTTGTATAACTGTAAAGAAATGTCTTCATCTTGAGGGAACTGGTGCAACTGAAAAACAGTGGGAGCAAATAAGTTGCTTTCCATGGCTTGTTTGTTTTCCTTTTGCTTTCAGGTCACGTTTGTAATAGTGCAAACCTGGAAGGTTTCCCTCTATACTCTGACAGAATCTGTGAGCGCTCACTTTTAATGCTAATTTTTGTAATATTAGTGCAACCAGCGGTAAAAGTTCTTTGTTACTCTCAGCCTTGGTACCTCCTGGGGAAAAGTGCTTGTGCTGGAATATTCACAGTAAAGCTGAGGATGTGAATGAGTAATACCAACGATACTGTGGGACATTGCCAGCTACCGCGTCTCCTCTGGGGTTTTCCCCTCTTCAGCTGAAGTACCTTGTCTCTTCTCCAATTCTCGTGTTATCCAGATGCTTTCATGGAATTTAGTACGGTTCTGTAGGTGTTTGACTATCATTTTGGTCTGAAATCCATGCTGCTATTTCAATACCTCCCGTCCCTCACCGGTGACTTTACACTATGCAGAGCAAAGAACAGGTTTGCAATCTGGTGTAGGCCAGTGACTTGATTTATGTTGGGTATTGAACAGGCAGGTTTTACCAAGCCTGAAGTAGGACATTGCACACCAGCAGAGTCTGCATTGGAGGACAAATGGAACCTTAAGTGGGATTTGTATCCATGAATCCAGGTCACTTTCCGTCATCCTGTAACCAAGGACTCAGCATCACGTGTCCCCTTCTGCAGTGTTGGTGCCGTAAGTGGAGTTGCTTAAGGCTGGATATAAAACCTCTCTACAGGTATAATTTAACTATTGTCTCTTCAGTTGTGGAAGAGTGAAGAGCACTGTCTCTGTACCTTGTCATCCTGAATGTGCTGCAAGAGATTTTTCTGTCCTATCTATACCCACATGTATTTCCATCCTCTTGCATAATTCATCGTTGAAGAATTTGCATTTCCCTGAAGTTGAAAGTTCCAAGAGTGTGTTGTAATGATGAGAGAAACGGGGGCAGAAGGAGCTGACTGGGTTTGTTTTTTTTGACCTAGCACTTTTGCAAATTTATTTATTGTACAAAAACCTCTTAACTAAGCGACAGTTGAACTGGTGCCAGTGGAATATTGCAGACTTTAAAAGTGACACGACCCATTTATATTTTTACTTGAAAAAGCATTTTTCTGAGCTGCCTCAGCACAAGGTGACCATCTGTCTGTGTCCCCTGCTGAACTGACGGTGCAGGGGAACTACACCTTTGACTGTCCCTATGTACAGACACCCCCGCACCCTATTTTCCAAAGTCAGTAGTTTGCTGGGTCTTTAATATGGGGCAATGTCAGGGGCAAATAGCTAACAGGGAGATTTTTGGTGTGGTACCCGTTTTGGAGCTGTTGTCACAGGTAATAATGTATGAGTAGGATATACTGAGAAGCATTTTCTAGGTGTGGCTCTGAGAAAACACAAACGCTTTGGGGTGGCTGCAGTCATTTGAAAGCAAATTTCACTGTTCTAGGGTAACGCTGTAAGAGGCGAGCACAAATGCTAAAGCACACGAGTGGCTTCACAAATCAGCATGTGAGTGTCTTTCATGTGGGAATCTTTCCTTTTGAAGCAGATCAGTGAAGAATGTTTCCAAGAAACTCTTGACTACCTCTTTTTAGTAACTCAGTTTATTTATTTATTTATTTTAAATGAATGTAACACAATGTACAGCAAGGAGGCTTTAAAGCACATAACAGGAGGAACTTGAGAGAGCAGTTGGCCCTCATTGAGGGGTGCTCTTTGCGTTATGTATCAGATCATGGGAATTTCATGTTATTTCTGCCCAGCACGGTATCTTCCTTTCCAGGCTGTCACTTGAAGCTTCAGCCTCTATTGCAATTTAGAGACAGAGATCGTAGGGTGGAGGCTGCACCAGGTGGCTCATAACAATCTCAATAACATCGTTGATGCCACATACGCTGCTGCTTGACAAAATCATGCAAACCCGAAAGACAAGGTAATCAATTGTAGCTGAAAGGCACTTAGCTGGGAGCGAGGGCATGCTGAAAGGCTGGTATGACCTTTCCAGATCATCACTCTATTAAGTATAATTAATGAAAAGCTCCCTGCTGGACTGAAATGTCTAGGTTCCTTTTTTTTTGGGGGGTGGTGGGCAAGGATAGGAGCTTAGGAAAAGACAGAGATACAGTTTTTGAAGTGCCCAAAGGGCAAAATCTTGTTGTGAAAGAAGGAAGATCATAAAGAATGAGGCAGCTCAGGTATGCACCGTTCCACTGTCAGATTATTGAAATTAATGTCTGTGTCACTGTTTACGTCACTGCAACATGTCTTCTGACACCTCTGGCAATTTCCCTCTTGACTGAGACACATTTTTCATCTTCATGATGCACCAGGAATCTTTTATCACGGCTGCAGAAGTGCTGTGTGTGTGTTCATAGCTTGGCTTGGAAGGAGAGGTTTTTACAATAGGTTAAGAGCTCAGACAGCCATAATTTCCCTTTTGGCAATGCCCTGTTCGATCCTCTTTCACAGATCAAATAAATATACGGGGGGTCAAGGGAAGCGGTGAGTGTGACAAACCCAAACACCAAGGGATGCAGCCTAAACCCCCCCTTCCATGCTCGTTAAATCTTGTATTCACTCAATACTGCCACTGATTCCTTGTTTAAAAACAAAAATTCCTTCAAGTTCCTGCCAAGAACTGAAGCTGTCCAATTTGTATTTAATCAGTTATTTGTCACTGTCTGGCATATTTTGCCCGAATGGTTATTATGCATTTATTTGGCTTTGTTTCCCTCCTATGTTTTGCTGAAGCAACAATAGCATGGAGACATTTGCCTTGCAGGAAAAGAATCTCAGTGAATCTTTCCAACCTGTTTCCTTGGCTTTGCCATAGTAAATTTGTATGACCATGTGGGAAGTAAAATGGACTGGTCACTTGCTGTATCTCCCTCTTCTGCTGCTTCCCAATGGCTAGTTACAGCCTCTAATTGCTTCCTCTGTGAAATGCAAACAGTTGTATGGTATTTAGCCCATTAACAACCAGAAACAGGAAGAGTGAATTGATGTAAAATAGCCTCTATTTAAAAATATTCTGCTGCTGTTGTTGTGAATAAATTGTTCTTTTTAAGGCCTAACTGATTTTCAGTTTTAGGAAGAAGTATATGGGTGTTGTTTGGTGTAGTTTTTTGTTTTGTTTGAATACTGCAAAGATTGTAGAACTTTGTATACATATATCTCACTTTATTTTTTAAAACTCCATCTAGTACACTGGACACTGCAGAGCTTCTATAAAGCCAGATACTCAGTAAAGCAAAATGATCATGTAGTGAATCTCTCATCTCAAAGAAAACTGCTTTCTAGTCCTTCAGGGCTGTAGTCAACGCATCCTTGCTTCAAGAACAAGGTAAATACTCGGAACAACTGTCAGCACGTCTTCCTCCACAGAATCAGAGAATCTTCATGGTTGGAAAGGACCTCTGAGATCACTGAGTCCAACCACACACACACACACACACACACACACACACACAAACCCCCTACAATCTCGGGCACTAGAGCATGCCCTGAAGTGCCACGTCTACACGCTTCTTAAATCCCTCCAGGGATGGTGACTCCACCACCTCCCTGGGCAGGCTCTTCCAGTGCCTGACCACCCTCTCAGGAAAGTCTTTTTTCCTGATACCTAATCTAAACCTCCCCTGCCCCAACTTCAGACCATTTCCTCTGCTCCTGTCATTATTCCCTTGGGAGAAGAGGCCAACCCCCCACCTCTCTCCACCCTCCTTTCAGGGAGTTGTAGAGGGCAATGAGGTCTCCCCTCAGCCTCCTCTTCTCCAAACTCAACATGCCCAGTTCCCTCAGCCTCTCCTTGTATGACTTGTTCTCTAGACCCCTCACCAGCAGAGAGGGGGTGTTCTGTTAATATAGAGCTTCCTGTGTACCTACTGCAGTGGGACTTTCTGGAAAATTGGAAAGTATTCAGAAACGGCTCACTTGGTGGCTTCTAAAATTTGCATCCACCTGCACATCTTATGATGAAGATAGATCTGGATTCAACCTGCTGAAGAACAGTCGGTTTCCCAGGGGCTGTGTCACATCAGTGTCCTGGTAGAAAGGCCCCCGCAGCATTTAGAGGCTTTGGAAGGCAGTAGTTAGGGAGCTCAACATGTTTTAAGAATATGCTGGACTACTTTCAGTAAAATAAGCAATTTGTGAGTGACTGGCTTTTTCCAAACCCTTGCAAAAGCAATGTAGAGACCAATATACAGACAAGATTTTACGGGTGTCTCTTTTTTTTGGATAGCTATGGATATGAAAGCTGATGACGTCTTGTGCAGAAAAAGAATCTTATGTCATTCTGAATGTTTATTCTTCTGCACAAAGGCAGGACTGATGGCACTGTGAAGTCTTGGTAAAGTTTTGAAGAAAGACATAGTGATGACTTTTGGAAGAGGAATGTTAACAGTAGTTATCTTGCACAGTATTTTTAGTCTTAAGCTCCAGTACTTCTGTGGTTTCTCACAGCTCATGAAAGCTGATGGAAACGCAGCACTGCAACTTCTGTGCCTAATGGGAACCCAGTAACACTCTGCAGACCTTCAACTGCGTGAAGAACTGGAGCAAAACCATCATTCCTTATCTGGAGGATAGGGGCTTGCCTTGTTTTGGGCAAGATGCGTGGCCTCCTTTAGCCTTTCCACCTGTAAGGTTATCAACATGTCTAAACAGGTACGTTTTTCAAGGAAGAGGAGATATTATTGTCCGTTTCCACCAGTTACTGCTCACCTGTGTTATTCTGTCCAGTTTAGAGATGGAAATCTGCCTGTTGTATTTGGCAATATATACTTTCCAGCTCAGCAATTATGGCTAGTGGTGGAGTAGGCATAACTTTTTGGATGTTAATAGAGAACTCATTTGTTTAATTGTCTCTGATATTTCACTCTTATCTGCCCAGTGGGATGCTTGAAAAGGAGCATCGTTCTTCTGCAGAGTTTGTATCAAACAGTGAAGGTTTGCTTGATGTAAAAATGATTCACTATCTGTCAGCCATCTGTTCTTCCAGTCTTTAAATGCTGTATTTGATCAGTAGAGGCCCTCAAATTTTTGAGTGAAAAAACCTTGAGTGAGAAAATGGCATTCAAGTTCTGCGTCTCCTTCTTTTGGCTCAATAAACAATAGTGAAGTATTCAAAGGATTAATAGATCCTTCCAGCAGGGCCTCAGCTATATTATCTAGAGGAATTTTGTCTGCTAAAATATGAGCCTTACAGTACCTCTGCAGGCATAAATTATTTCGCTTTTCCTCTTGAAGGATAGCCTGTCACCCTGAAGGCAATTTTTCTTTTTCATTTACAATGTACTATAATTTTCTTGTGCTTGTTCCAGTACACGCCCCCATATGCAGCGTGTTACTTCCCTGCGTACATTAGCACTGGTACCTTAACAAAGGATCAAATCTCTGCTTTTGTGTAGACAACTGAACGCCGGTGTTGTGTAGAGCTGACCAACAGAGAAACAGAAGACGCAGCAATTTTGAGCAAAGCCAAAGCTCACCGTGAAATGTTTGTGCCTTTCTCCTGCTCTCCGTGTGGGATTAGGGTATTGCTGTAGAGAGTGGGACCTTGAGATTGAGGTCCCTCTTTTGCCTCCCGCAGAGTGATTTGGCAGATTGAAATCTCCTGGCCTGGATTAGGTAATGCAAGGACCCCAACCTGAACGTTGAGCCATGAATCTCACAGGTGGCTCTTGTTGAGATGACCGTACCTTTGTGTTTTCCTTTCTCCAACAATCAGAATTGCTTATCTAATGTCTCTCAAATGTAATTGTGTCTGAAATTGCAGGAGGTCAGAGTGCATATTGAAATTTTCTTTTCCTGCTTTTAGACATCACAAAAATAATAGAAAAAGCTTCACTTCTGCTGTCTCCCTTTTGACACTTTGAGAATGGAATTTACTTTGTGTATGGTCAATTTAATCCCCCTTGAGTACTGTAAGTGTGCATACGTCTGAGTGCATCTTTGCAGGGCTTTCTTCTGATCAAGACCTAAGTGAGCCTAATGTAGGCTTGATGCTGTCTTGCTCCATAGGATCCTGCTTCGCTGCGTTTAAAATTCAAAGTGCAGAAGTGCATAAAAGTTTCAATTGGGTTAGATAAACTACATGAACCTCAAAACAGCATCTGTGCTTGTGGCATTTTACATCCTAATCAGAAGTAGCAGAGGCATTGCTTTGTTAGACGGTCGTCTGCTCCTTCAGTCTGATGAAGAATTTGTAGCTTCTTGCTCAAACCAAAGCTTGGAGCAGGAACTGCTGTGGCATCAGCCTTGCCCATCACACACCAGCTCGTTGTTTTTGCCAGGTCTTCACATGATCTGTGTTAGCACCTCTGGATTGCTTTAGTCCATGGATTTAAAAAGCCTCAGAGATGTTAGTGGGAAAAGTATTGATAAAGCTTGTATAGGCAATTTCATACTATCTTCTATTCTTACCCTTGAAAAAATGTCAGATCTTACTCTTTTCTGTCCCTTAATCTTCTTTTTGTTGTTGATGATGTGATTCCTTATCTTGAAATATTAAAATATGACTTTTGTGTACATCTGATCTTAAGCTGCACTTAAGATCAGCAAAGTTTGCAAAAGTTTCTTTTAGTAAAACAAAAAAATCAAAGCACAATTTCTTTGTTACTCAGAGAGCACTGTTACGTTTGCTGGCTACTATCACCTTTGGGCAAAGTAAAGCAGCTGTTGCATTAATTCAGCATGATCCTAGTCATTCAGTGTGGTCTGTGTCAAGAAAAATACTTCAGCAAGTCCATTCTGATGTTTCTATTGGAGTCAATACAGTAAAAAAAGAGAATTGGGGATTATACTCTGGACTAAACTTCTTTACAGTATGCGTTCTATAAAGGTTTATTAGGGGAAGTAAATTACTTGCATATTGAAGGATAAGGTTGTTGATTAGAGGCTGGTTGAGAGACAGAATAATGCTTGGAATGGGTCAGTTTTCCATAAACAAAAAAAGATCTGCTGGCAGTATCTTGTCTCAGAGTGGTCTAATTCAGTGAGGCGTGCTGTTGAATATGCTTATTAGGAGTTGTTATTTCTAATTATTTTTCTCACTTCTAAATGTTTGCAAATATGAAAAAAATTGAAAACTGAAACTTTTGTTTTCAGTAAAAAAAAAAAAAAAGATGAAACCAGGAAAACAAACCTGTATTTTTCCTTTTATTTTCTGTATTTTTCCTTTAAGATTATTCTGATTGAGGGACATGGAAGAAAGGACAAAGGTGACAGAAGGTATCTGAAGTGGCAGAGATTTGAAGAATACTAAAATTGCTAGGTTTGAGTGTTTTTTAAGTTTAAAGTGGCTTTTAAAGAGCTTTATGAACTTTTTGCAAAGCTAATCTGATACAGAGGAGTGGAAGGTAATGAACTTCAGAAAGAGCAGGTTCTAAATGAAATGCTCTGCTCTCACATAGACTTGGGCTTCATTGTTATTGCCTCGCTGAAAATACCTGCTTAGTGCTCAGCTGGGGTCCAAATGATTTAATAAAAATGCCACTTGCAGTAGTCTTTTAATGAGAGAATATACTAGGAATATGCTGTTGCTGTTTCAGCTGAGGATATATACAATATTTGCTTGGGGTTTTGTTTGTTATTTTCCTTCATTTCCGAGGTGAAAGAACAGGGAGAAAAAGTTGGAAAGCGATAAAAAAAGCTGGCTTTTTCTCTGGTCTTAGTGGAAAAGCTTCCATGGACTTTGGGGATACTTCGTCAAGGCTGTTAGGGGGAATTGTGACAAGCCTCTTAAATAGGGAAGAATAAAGATGAACAAGAACACTGAGCTCGTAAGGGATCATCAGGTGTTACAAGATGAAGAAAAGGATAATAAAAATATAGACTTATGTCACCTGGATGTACTGAGTTCTGCTTTTGGACAAGTAGAGGTAACGTGCTTATTTAATGAGAGCAGAAAAAAAAACCAAACACATTTGCAAGCAACCTTTATGGAGAAATTAATTTTATTTCCTGTTGAAACAGAAAAACTTTCTACTGTTTTTTTCTCTCTGAACTTTTTCCTAACGACAACCAAAAGAAAATCAAGGAAATGGGTAGGAAAGAAGTATTTTCCCTCCCGCTTGCCCCCAAATAAATGAGACTAAGACAGTTCTCACAATTGGAGAGCTAGAGAAAATCAAGAGATTTATACGTATGTTTTTTTTCCATTCTGTGTGTTGTGGCTATGTTTGTTTTGGTGGGCTTTTAAAGCAATCACTAAGAGTACTACAAGAAGATGAAATAACTTTGATATTAAAACACAAGAAGCTGCAACAGGATTTGATTGAAGAAAGTATGTTTCATTAAAGAAAAGTGCACTGATTTTGTGGTGATTATAGGACTATGAGCAAGCTGTGGTATACCAACTTTTGTCATTTCAAATATATGCCAACTGCTGACCAATGGATTTAGGATGATACTTTCATCATAGGCCAAATATCACTTAATTATCATTAAAATTCCTCAGGGAGGAAAATTGTATGTGGGAGGCAATGTTATAATTTGCTTACAAAGACAGGGAAGTGTGGCTTTAATGGTGTTTACCTTTTATCTGAAATGGCTTTTGGGCAGGATGGTCTTTTTAGTAAGAAAGGTGAGACAGCTGTCTTATTGTCCCTGTCCCATGGGACACCTGCGGCTCTGCAGCCCACCTCTGCTTGGATCTAAAGGCCTTGCCACTTGGGGATAAGGTTAGTCATAGAATCATAGAATGGTTAGAGTTGGAAGAGACCCTAAAGACCATCCAGTTCCAACCCCCTGCCCTGGGCAGGGACACCTCCCACCAGACCAGGTTGCTCCAAGCCCCATCCAGCCTGGCCTTGAACCCCTCCAGGGATGGGGCAGCCACAGCTTCTCTGGGCAACCTGGGCCAGTCTCACCACCCTCACAGTGAAGAATTTCTTCTGAGATCTCATCTAAATCTCCCCTCTTTCAGTTTAAAACCATTACCCTTTGTCCTATGGCTCCCCTCCCTGATCCAGAGTCCCTCCCCATCTCTCCTGGAGCCCCTTGAGGGACTGGAAGGGGCTCTAAGGTCTCCCTGGAGCCTTCTCTTCTCCAGGCTGAACACCCCCAACTCTCTCAGCCTGTCCTCCCAGCAGAGGGGCTCTAGCCCTCTGATCATCTTCGTGGCCTCCTCTGGCCCTGTTCCAACAGGTCTATGTCCTTCCTGTGCTGAGGACTCCAGAGCTGGACCCAGTGCTCCAGGTGGGAGTCCTGGAGTCAATACCCATGTCTTGCAGGTTGGTGGTTTGGTGGTGATTGCCTATGTTGTATATCTGAGTTTTTGCTAATGTCATTTGGCTGGTCTGTATTTTTTAACTGGTGTGTCATGACTTGACAAAAGGGACCATCTTGTACATAAAATAGTGAGGAAAACATACAAAACATAGTAAAGAGAACCTACTGGGATATCTTAGAACTGCAGCCTTCTCTAAAAGATTATAAAGTGAAAAAACAGGCTTCTGAAGTGTGTTACTTTTGCAGTCTTAAAATATGCATAAATTATGGCTTCAATTCCGTTTCAGGCATCAGTGACACAACTATGGTTTATGATACGAGTTGCCTAAGGTAACAGAATTAAAAGTAATATTGTGCTCCCTTATTCCCTGTAATTTAGCGCCCGACAGGAGCATGTACTCATTGTGTGCCGGGGCTGCGGTCCCCAGGGCACTGGGTAACTGTGCACCCAGGAATTCCCTGGCTCTCAGCTGTGGGAATTAGAGGTGTGGAAATGGCTGCGAATGGAGTGTGTCAGCACTATAAACCTGTGATAACATTTTCTTGAATATGCAATGTGAGAATAGTTAGTTATTTGCTTTCTGGTGTTAGCAGTAGGCTTTCAGCCTGTTATTTAATACCATGAGTGGTTTTTTGCCGGAGGCAGAGTTGGTTTCATTTAGGAGCAGAGTGGCTGTTACAGCTGTTTGCATACATCTGGGTCTGGGGGATTCTTTTAGAGAAAGTATTCTTTTGTATCTTGGGATTTTTTCCCTCTTTTTGGAGAAAAGTTAGTGCTGAAAATGTTGAAAATCTTGAATTCTTTGCTTTTTATTTTTTGTAGAACCTGATACACAAAAGCAATAGCAGCTCAGGCTTTTGAATTTACCTGGTTTATCTACTTATTGTCCTGGAAAGGCTCTCAGGGACTGAGTTAATTAGTTCAGTACTGGGATGGAGCAGTACGGTACACTTCTCTGGTCAGGCTGCTGATGGTGACAGTAGATCTTTGCATAGGAACAGGTTTTATTTAGTCTTATTTTGTTTTTAACACCGGACACGAACTCCATAGAGGGAAAACACTAGACAGTCTTAAGAAAAAATCATCAGAAAGGATTATGTTTGTGAGAATACCGGCACTTTCATTAGAATAACCGATGTCTTTGATCTCCCCTCTCCCTCAATTATTTTTCTCTGCTTATGAGAGAATATTCCCTGCCCAAAGAAATTTTGTAAAGCTGATGTAATAATCTTAATGGAGATATGCTAATTGTTAGATTCCTTGGAAATATTTTTGGTAACTCGCACCTCAGGTTTTTTTTAGGATGTGTTGAGATTTGCATGTCACTTTTTAATACCTTTTTTTTTCCTGGTGTCCAATGCTTAAGACGGATCTATGAGAAATAAAGAATGACAGTTTGTCTTTGGTGCTTTTATATGTGGGTATTGCCAGTCTCAATAATTCAGTAATATGGAAGTGGGTTTAAACCACGCACGTAGGTGCCAACCACAGGAAAACCCTCACCTAGGAAAAGAGATTCATGTACAGTGCAAAACAAAGCTGCTTTATATAGAAAGGAATTCTGTGTGGGATAGCTATAACCCTTTCTCATTCTTTCCCACTGTATTACTTTTTCTACCATAATTGTCAAGTGTTTACTGTTACCTATGACTATTGAGAAGGGATTTTCGCTTTATTTTACTGGTAGCTCGGCAGACCTGGGAAATTCAGGGCAAACACAAAAGATGAGAGTACTAAAGGAGGTCTGATGGAATAGGAAGATGAGATTTTTCTACATGTTGCTTTGTTTTCTGTGGAGAAGACCGTTATTGGGCAATTTACATGTACAGCCTTGAGTAATCTAAAAATGGCAATTCTATGTAGCTAGTAACATGTTTAGAAAATGCGGCTTCAAAACACTTCAGTTCTTGGGCCAAGGAAAAGCCAGCAAGCTTTACTATTTATTATTGCTGCACATTTGCATAACGCAGTAGTACATGAGCCTACATTGAAGTGTTTCTGGGCATGAACATAATATAACATTTGACACTTATCTGTGCTGACTTCCAAAAGATATTTTAGCTAAAGTATTTATGTCAGGGGTTATCACAATTAGAGTGCTCTCCACAGGCACTTTATCCACCCAATATTTCTGTTTATTCTGCCTAAACGTGCTAGAAATACACATGTTCTTTCCACTGAATGCTTTAATAAAGAAAACTGTCTGAGGAAATGCTCCGTATCGATCATTGTGAAAGATGCAGTAATATATACAGTAATTTGAGATTTTGGAATATTATTTTTCTTGCTCATTGTAGTCAGCAGTTGAATACATTCTGCATATGATTGCATGAATAAAAAATTAGCATAGAGATTAACACAGATGAAGGCAAATACTATTTACATTTAATAAATTATTTTAAATTACAGCCCCTAAGCAGGTTATGTGAAGGCAATGCCGCAGCTTTAGAAGCAAAGATCACATAGGAATGTAGTTATCTGGGGTTTTTTAAAACGTTTCTTTAACCTTCATGGAACTGTGACATCAAACTTAAGATTCACTGGCCCATATGCATTTCCATGTTCCCTCTGTGTATTTTTACTTAATCATACTTGGTTTAACTCTGAACCAAAGTGTAAGATGAAGTCTAAAAAGGCATTTTTTTAAACTTATTGAACAAGCATTTATCTGGCATGCTGTCATTTTCTGTATCGATTTTGATGAAAACCAGCGTGAGTCTCTTTAGTAATGGTTATGATCATTTAGTGGAGAGATTAATGTTAGAAAATAGCCATTATAGAATCAGAATTCTTCTGGACTTTTTCTGTTATCCTGGTACCTAACCCAAAAGGAAAGTGCAAGTATGTACGCAAGAGTAGGAGGAAACTACAATTAATCCATGACCCTGGCCAGAAAAATTCTTAGGGGACTCTATTTACAACGTTTGTGTCAGGATGATGGTGTACTTGTTACAAGTCCTGAGAAGTAGCTTTCCTTCCCATTCAGACGTTAAAGATCCCAATTACACTCTTCAGTTGGGAAACCACGAAGTGATACATAGAATTGTCGAGGTTGGAAAGGACATTTAAGATCATCTAGTCCAACCATCAGCCTAACTCTGATAAAAAAAAATCCCCAAAATCACTAAACCATGTCACTAAGCACTATGTCAACCCGTCTTTTAAATCCCTCCAGGGATGGTGCCTCAACCACTGCCCTGGGCAGCCCATTCCAAGGCTTCATAACCATTTCAGTGTAAACATTTTTTCCAATATTCATCCTAAACCTCCCCTGGTGCAACTTGAGGCAATTTCCTCTTGTATTGTTGCCTGTTCCTTGGGAGAAGAGACCGACCCCCCCTGGCTACACCCTCCTTTCAGGGAGTTGGAGAGAGTGAGAAGGTCTCCCCTCAGCCTCCTTTTCTCCAGGCTCAACACCCCCAGCTCCCTCAGCCTCTCCTCACAAGACTTGTTCTCCAGACCCCTCACCAGCTCCGTTGCCCTTCTCTGGACCCGCTCCAGCCCCTCAATGTCTTTTTTGTGGTGAGGGGCCCAAAACTGGACACAGCCCTCGAGGTGGGGCCTCACCATTGGTGGGGGAAAATGCAGTTATTTCATAAATGCATCCTGCTTGTATGAAGAGGATACGTTTGCTGTCTTGTCTCTTGAAATGCCATCACTGCATCATAGAAATTAAAACTGCCTGCTTTTTAAAAGGTGCCTCAGATGATAAACCCCCGTGTGGGCCTCTGCAGCAGCCTGGATGCTGAAGGTGATGCCTTCAGGGGCCTACAGGAGAGATGGGGAGGGACTCTTGATCAGGGAGGGGAGCCATAGCACGAGGGGCAACGGTTTTAAACTGAAAGAGGGGAGATTTAGATGAGATCTCAGGAAGGAATTCTTTGCTGTGAGGGTGGTGAGAGCCTGGCCCAGGTTGCCCAGAGAAGCTGTGGCTGCCCCATCCCTGGAGGGGTTCAAGGCCAGGCTGGATGGGGCTTGGAGCAACCTGGTCTGGTGGGAGGTGTCCCTGCCCAGGGCAGGGGGTTGGGACTGGATGGTCTTTAAGGTCCCTTCCAACCCGAACCGTTCTATGCTGATTTTATGATTCTGGGAAATATAAGGCATTTAAATAATTGTATCAAAATGGAATAGAAATGGATCCGTACTGGTGTAACAGTGGTTGTTGCCTTGAACAAACTATTGTGTTGGGCAAGCATGGAACACTGTGTGGATCCTTCCTATTTTGTATCTACCTGCTCATGATTGTGAATAAATCACTGAATGTGTGTTCCTTGTGTCTTCTAGTTCAGGGAGAGGATACAGCTCAAATGTTCTTTTGGCAGAACCAAGTCACATTGTGGAGTTAAGTGATGAAACAAGGTTTCATTGGTAGTAGATGTATGGAATATATATGGAATATAGTAAAAAATGCATTTTACTGTAAATATTTGTATTAATGAAGAAATTAACTTCACAGGGTGAGATTACCTCAGCAAGTCCAGCTGAGGTGTCAGCTCAGGACCTCTAACATTTTCTATTTTTTAAAGTTTCTATAGATTTTATTTTAAATTTTTTGCCGGGGGTGGCAAGGAATGCAAACTAATGTATGAATTGGAAATTCTCATGTACCTCTTTAAGGGAAAGTTGTAATGGTGAAATAAATGCAGTCTTCATACAGGCTTGGGGGGTAGTGATTTATACTGTGATACGTGCAAGCCATCTTTTTGGAGTAAGGCGCTTTATGGACCTTTATATACATCCTTAGTATTTTCACCAAATCCCTTTCTATTCATGATATAGCTAACTGGGATTCCCTATACTTTCTTTGTTAAAATCAGATGTATCTTGCACCCTCAACGACACGCTGAGCACAGCATTGAGTCGTGTCCCAGCAGTAGTCATAGGCAGCTGGTTTTCCATCACCTTCCATTGATATTTTTTTTTCCTCCGTGGTTTTTTTTTTTTTTTCCTGACTTCTGTTCCCACCAAAAACATCACTGAAAGAATTACTGTTACCCCTCCTGCACCCCCAGGTGGTTTTGCTTATGAGAAAAGCGGAGCAAGGAATGGGTTGCTGTGTTTTCTCCTTGTGGTTTCAAGAACTTTTGCTGCCACCAGGCCAGAGTCGTATCACCATGGTTCAGCTTTGTTTCAATTCACTCTTCAAAATAGAGTGCATTATAATTTTTCTGAAGTCTTCCTTCCCGTAGCTGCATGTCTTTACTTATTACTCTTTCAGTTGGTCATCACTGGTATTAATTGAATTTTGAAGAGCTGAGAGATCAAAGGTACTAGTTAATAGGGTTTTTATGAAACGGGGTGGGATGGATGTACCGGTAAACCCAGACTGAAGGAAAACTTGAGTATTGATGGAAGTATAACACATGTGATAGAAGAGAATCCATCACAAAAATGTTTATATATTGCTGGGAGAGGAAGACGTGATCAAAGCTTGAAAGCTATTAGAGACAGGCATCCTGTTATCCTGTGTTTTGTTTTCTGTGTATTGAACTGTTTTGAATCTGTAGGAGTTCTCTGCCACAGAATATTTTGTTAAATCCATTAATGTGTCAGTTCTCTTGCATCGGTGGCTTCAGTCTCCTCTGTTTACTAGTCAACCTGTCTCATTTCCTTGATGAGCTTTTCCTGTGTCCTGTTGCCACTTTCATCTTAACACAGTGCTTCGGAACTGGTTTTTAGACTCTCAAGAGGCAAAATACTTGCCTTGTGACATCCTTCCTCCAAAGGTATTCTGTTCGGTGACCCGATGGATGGGAGAGGGAGAAATGAAAGGTGACTTCTGTCTTCATGCTGTACTCTGCTGGAACGGAGGAAGCCCAGCTGCTTTTAGACAGCAAGACTGACGAGAGAACCAGATTACACACTGAGAATAATTAGAATAACACGGATTTAATATCATTATTGCCAGGCATTATTCTAGTCATTGCATTGCAACTGCTGTGTTCTTCCTACCCATAAATAACACCAGGTTCAGGGCAACCAGAGAAAACAAATTCGGTTATTGCTCATGTTGTTCTCTACCTTTTCTATTTCTTCCTCGATATAACCTTTTTCTTTGACCTAGATAACTTCTCATTTGTCTCTTTGTATATAATCAACAACAGAAATGTTGAGAACTTCCTTCTTTTTTTGATGGCTTTGAGGATCCTTTCATTGATCCTTTTTCCTTATATTTTTCATTTGAATTTCAAGAGCCTTGTAGCATGTGTGATACTGCTTTCTGAATGAGGAAAAAGAAGAAACACTGGGAGAAGCATGGGGGAAAGGAAAAGAGACTGTATTCTTATAGAATCAGAGGTGATGTTAGTGGCCCCAGTAACTCTGAAGTTCAGCTCTGTATAAATGTAACATTCCAGCTTTTGTGAGATGTAACGAGGGGAAGAATTTGGAAGAGTAATCTGTGGCATTCACTGATAAGCTGTAGGGCTGTTTGCACCGAGTAGTGCAGGAACCTCCTGGAAAACAGAATAGTGGACTTTAAGGTGTGTAATGAAGAAGTCCATAATGGAAAATTGGGACACAGCTTTCTAGAAAAAAAAAAAAAAATTACGCTAGTGTAAAGTTTCCTGGTCATATTGTTGCCTTGATGAGGTTTTTCCATGGGGAACTAACCTTCTAAAAGCAGTTTCATGATGGACATGGTAACTGCATGTAACGGCACTGCTGAATCGGATTTATTTATTTATTCCTAAACCAGACCACACCTGTGTAATTTGATGTTCCACAGTGGATGAGGAGTGTGAGATACTTCCAATAACTTGTGTTTGGAAGCTGGTTCCTCTGGAAACCATCCATTTTGTGATGCTCTGCCTTCCAGCCCAGTTGTGCATAAGCCAGACCTGGAGTACACATTTACTGCAAGGGATGTGGTGACACCAGGGAGCTGATTTCCATCAGGACTCTGCTTTTAATGTTGATGCTCCAGCCATTATCACTTGCCTTGCTTTGGCTTATATCATAGATGGCTCATGGAGTGCAAAACCTGACTTTTAGATGAGCCCGCCCAAGGCGAGCGTGTCCCCAGCCCTGAACGAGCGCTCAGTTCATGGAGTCAGACTGGGACCAGTCAGAAGTACATCTTTGGCACGGGTCACCATCTCAAATCCTGGGCTGTAGCTCCTACTTGCCAGCGCAGGCACAGCTTCTGGTGCCAAAGCTGTAGGGTGCTGCCTCCTGGAGCAACAAACGCAATGATCGCTAGGAGTGAGTTAGATCTGAACAGGCAACCTTAGTGGTGGCTTTGTCTGGCTCGGAGTGTTCCAGCTAATGGTCACTTCACAGCTGGTTTTGTAATGTGTGGATGGAAGGTGTTTTTCTCCAAGCTGTGGAATGCTTTGGATTTATTTGCTTGTTTATAGTGGCGATGATCTGATTTTTCACTTCTGTTTTCTTTTTACTGTAAATTCCTGATTGCAGAATTGCAGTGTATGTTTCCTTTTGTCCCAAAACAATTTTCCTGTTGTTTTTTAGTGGTTTTTTATTTACAATTTTAATTGACTACTTCCCTCTTAATTAGATATATAGCTGTAACAGAGAAGGAAAAATCCTGGCAATTGTGTTCCCTCCCTAAATATGTGTTTTGAATCTTTTTAACAATGATACAGTGCTATTAAGGTTCTTTGCTATGGTTTAATATCAGCCTAGCTTACACAGGTGAATTTAAGATGGTAATTGTTTGCGTTCTCTAACACTCTGGTTAATGGGTAGAATAATCCCCCAAGCCCATCTTCTAGTCTTTGAGTGAAAATAGAGCTGGGTTTACATATAATTTGCAGATGGATAATCTCTGACGGTGGCTGTATTCTGTTAGGGTATCAGCACCAGAAAAAGTCATAAAACCAGCTGAGCTAGCAAGGGTAAGGAAGCAGCTACTCTGCATCTCTGCAGTAATCCCGTGGAAGTGAGACTGCTTGGGAATCAAAACCTTTAGGGGGAGGGAATCAAATGGAATAATCTTTTTTTTTTTTTTTTTTTTTTTAAATAATACTTCTACTTCAGCAGCCACACTATTCTGCAGTATTTCCCTAAATTCTCACCAGCTAAGCAGGAACTGGTGAAGTTAGAGGAAAATACTGTGTAAGGTATTTTACAGACAAGACCTTATCCCCAGAATGATGCAGAGGGTAGAACAATGTGGTGTTACTCTGGGAAATAAAGTTTGTTAAACTGATGGGGGGTGGGGAAGCAGAAGGTATTATGCAGCAGGGAAGGAGGCTTGCAGATGAGATTATTTTTTTCACTTTTTCTTAGGTGAGGGAGAATTGATGAATCAAAGAGATACTGGGAAATTATTGTGGATGGGAGGTGATGGGGTCCTAAAATTACTCTTCTGCACACGAGAGAGGCTGGTAACAGGTAAAAAAGGGGATGTGGGGACGTGAAGGGGATAATGTGCCTGTGGGTGAGGCTGGAGGCAGTGCAAGCAGAGACTGCGAAATCATGGTCTACATTGAAGTAGAACATTGAATGAATTATTCAGGACAAGGGGCAATGGGCACAAACTTGAACATAAGAAGTTCTACATATGAGGAGCAACTTCTTTCCTGTGAGGGTGGCAGAGCCCTGGAAGAGGCTGCCCAGGGAGGTGGTGGAGTCTCCTTCTCTGGAGACATTCAAACCCCACCTGGACACGTTCCTGTGGGACCTGCTCTGGGTGGCCCTGCTCTGGCAGGGGGTTGGACTGGATGATCTCCAGAGGTCCCTTCCAACCCTGTATCGTTCTGTGATTTACAGGGAACCTCTGTTATAAGGGGAATGGTACTAAAACATTTGTCCTCCTGAGGAAATGCTGGACCAACGTCTTCAAAGTATGCTTAAGTGCATGTGGTTTCTACTTTAGAAAGTAGAGCAAACATGACAAAAAGGTGTTCTGCTGTTGAACATCCCATTTTAGTACTTAAAGGTTTCTGTTGGTTTTCTTAAATAGTTACTTTAAACAAGGACCTTTCACAACATCTTATTTCAGTGTTCCTTTTTTGTATGAAACCTCGTGATTTTTTTTAACCTTCCTTAGAAACACTGGAAGATGTTAAACTTTTTAAAGGTTAAACTCTGGACTCAATGGATTGTAAAGGTCCCTTCCAGCCTGGATGATTCTATTCTATGATTATTCTATTAGATGTGTTTCATTTCATATTGAGAACAGATTAATTTGATCTGAAACTATTTGCTTTTTTTTTTTAATTTACTAAAAGGAGTTCTTTATTGTACGAGATACTGCTTTTTATTTTAGAAGTTAATGTATGATTGAATTTTGATCTTGGGTAATGTCATTCTTTCACCTTGAATTTTTCTGTATAGTTTCCATATGGTACCTATCTACCTGTCCTCAGTATTTTAAAGTTTTCTTCTTGGAAGTGGTCATATTTAGTGTATGGGTGAAATTTGTTTGTATACCAGTTTAAATATTAAAAAAAAAAAGTTTGGGGAGTTTCTGGCTGAAACCCACTTCCTTTTCATGGTATCCTGAATACCTTGCTAGAAAAAAAATCTCCCCAGACACGGTTCTTGTTGTATTGGGACTGCATTTGTATAGTTTTCAAGCACCAACTGGTGTATCTTTATATAAAGAACACACATAGAGTCACAGCACACTTTTCAACCCTACTGAAACAAATGGCTTACGCCTTGGGGCAACATCTCTAGTTACATGTATTTTAAACCTTCCAGGAAGGATGTGCATGCTTATGTAAGTAATATTAACTTGCTCTGACACTTTTGTTGCACAACAGTAAAATCCTAATAATTCTTGTACCTCTCTGTACCTCCTGAGCTGAGAAATGTAGCACAACCTGTGGTGTGAGTCTCATCAGGTCTTTGGAAGGCCATTCTCGCTCACGCTAGATTTTGATATGCTTTTCTGTCCTCACAAATATGATTCATGATTGAGCAGCTGAGAAACATCTTTCCAAACAAGCCCTTTGGCCTTATCAGTGCAACCTGATGGAAATTCCCTTCTGCCTTGTTAAAGGCAGAAAAAAAATCCCAGAGCACAGGCTGCGGAGCTCTGAGCCTTAGTCACCTGCATCGGCAGCAAACTCGCTCTCCTGAAACATGGGAAGTGAGAGGGGGGGTCAACATTCCCAATGGGCTGAATTAACTAAACGTTCCTGGTCCAAAAAAGACTTCTCTCATCTCCATCCTGGCAGTCATTGTTGAATCTTTAAGGATTTTAAACTTAAGAAATACCAATTACCCAAATTGGAATTGCAGATTGTGATTGTTCTCATTCCTTTTCATCTGTACAGCAGGATCTTCTGCTTCTTTCCCATGTTATGCTGTTGGGGAGAAAATATGGGGGTGCATATGGAAACTGTAATATAATATATATATATTTTTTTTTTTTCTGTTCTGGGGAACATAGTGAATGGCTGGGAAATCCAGAGCACAGTAACAGTGATAAAGCAGTAGAAGTTCCCTTGTAATAAATTAAGGGAAACCAAGGAGGGGAACTTAGTTTTGGACAGTATGCAGTAATTTCAGGATTGTATTTGAAGGCTGTTTAGCTTTCTGTAGGGTTTTAAGCATATCTGATTATTGCAGGCTCAAAATAATAGCAAAGCTGGTATAAGCTCCCAGGGGCTCTCACTCCAAGGAGATGAGACTGTGTGGGACATGTGTAAAGGACTTCCATAACTCCTAGCTCTCCTTCTTTTTCCTTTTCGTCACGAGGCCCCAATATCTGGTGGAAGTCAACAAGTTTTGAACGCTTTTCTGTTTGCAGTAACTTGAACTGAGTTTTCTCTGATTAAACGTGTTGTTCAGACGTGGTAGATGCCCTCTGGGTGCCGGAGCGCTGGCGAGAGAGGAGTTTGAGGTAGGAGCAGCTGGAGATATTAGGCTTTAGCTGCGGGTTTTGCGGATGCGGGAAGAGAGAGCCTGGATGTAAGTGAGCAAGCAGGCGCCCTCCCCTCTGGCAAGCTGTCAGCATCCATTTGGCAACCTGCCGATCAGGCCGAGCTTGCCCTGGAGAAGCCCAGCTGAGGCAGGTGCTTGGGCACTTGCGGCAGTTTGGGCTTTGGGCTTTGCTGTGCTGGGCAGGAGGGGTCTGCTGGAAGCTGATAAATTGCTGTGACAAAGAGGTTCTTGTTGCCAGTGACGATGCGATGCTGTAGCTGCGCTGATTTGAGTGTGTGTTCAGCACAGCTGCTGCTGCATCACAGGGGGGTTTCTAAAGTACTTACGGGAGAAGATGTGTTAATGTCTTTTTGTCTTTCTTCTTAGAGCTGGTAGGAATAAATCTTTGAAATAAGTGCCAGGTATTCAAGCTGTTTACTCCAGTTCAGTTCATTTCAAATCTGCTCTACCTTGGTTATGACTGAAGTAGTTTAACCCTCCGGAGAGGTGTGATATGGTAGTGTAACACGGCTGGTACCATACAGCAGACCCAGAGAGGGAAACTGCCAATCGGTACCGAAATCATCACTGGATGTTATGTGATTTATGCCATCTAAATGCAGCTAGCTCAAAGTTTAGCATCTGACCTAAGCCATTCCTTCCTTTTCCCTACATTGACTCTATAGGAATAGGAGATTACTTCTCTCAAATGATTTATGCTACCTAGATATTTTTTTTTATACGACTAATTTTAGTGTATGGTGAATCATATTTTTGGCAGTAGGTATTTCCAGAAATTGATTTCTTAAAGTACCTTGGAAAATTTAGTTGTCTGGCCTAATGGAGTTAAATGAGTTGGATTCTAAATTGATTTTTATAAGCGGGCCAACCACTCTCTTGCAACTGGTAAGCAACTGGTTTCTTGAAGATGAAAGTGTAAGTGCCTAGTATGCAGCCCATTAATTTTTTGGCGTCACCCCCTTTCCTCCTCCCTCCTCCCTCCATTTCTTTCTAAAATACATCATGAAAATAATTTTTAAATTCAGTTTTCCCTGGGTGATTTCAAAAGCCAAAACAAATCAGAAAAGTTGAACAAAGATAAAAGAATTCCACTCTCAAAGGCTATTTCAGAATGATTTTGATAAAAATAATCTTCTGAAATATTGAGTCTATTTCTAGATGGGTAGAACGGAAATAATAAGTGCTCTTCTCTGATGCTTTTAGTACTGCTTTTACCAGCAGAAACTTTTGACCAATAATTTCCTCTTAGTAAATGCTGGTTCTGTAGCGTACTTAAATATTACTGAAAAGGCTATCTTATGGTTAAAAACAAGACAAAAGAGGGAAGAAGAGCAGTAAAACAAGTGCCTGTGAGCTGTGGATATTTTGCATCTGGAAACTGGGTACCTTTTGTTCAAGTTCTCAGTAGATGATATCAGCTACAGAACATTTTTCGTCTTTTTTAGAAATATCTTGCAGTATCTTTTGGCGTATGACCAGGCAAAACAACAAACCTTCCATTTGGAGTGAGATCTCTCTTAGACAACACTTGTTTGCATAAATTCTGCTTTGGATTTTGCCAATTGAGTGATGTGGCTGTAATCATTTTGCTTGCTTAAGTGTGTGTGGTGTAAAAATAGTGATTATAATGGGGATTGTCACGTCGATACAAAAGGATGAAGCAGCTCAGGGCGTCCGTTGCTGCCATCTGGGGAGGAGACTGCCTGGATTCTCAGCTGCGTGTGCTGAGCGATAGGTTTTAGTTAACATTTTCCCAACAGATTTAATGTTGAGGACCTTTGACAACATTTAGGAAAGGCTGAACTCCGTCCCTATGGTTTTGATGTTCCAAATGGCCAGGAGCCATCAGCTTGGTACGTTTAGACGGTGCGGGGGAATGGAAAGCTTGTGATTCCGCTAATGTGATGGCATGGCAATGGGATTAGTGCTGATCACTGTTCAGGAGAGAGGCTTGACTGAGGGAGATGTCTGGAAATACTATGTTATGTTTCTGTGTAATCCACTCTGCGATAGCTGCTGTCAGGTTTGACTTTGGCTGTTAATCACCGTTTGTCCTCCACACGTAGCTAGCCGGCGTTGGATATCGTTAGCCTTCCCTGTGTGGCTGCCCGGGATTCACTGAATTTTCATGGAATTGTCAGAGTTGGAAGGGACCATAGAGATCCTCCAGTCCAACTTCCCTGCTGAAGCAGGGTTGCACAGAGCACATCACTCAGGACAGCATCCAGGCGGGTCTTGAAAGTCTCCAAAAAAGGGGACTCCACGACCTCCCTGGGCAGCCTCTTCCAGGGCTCTGCCACCCTCACTGTGAAGTTTTTCCTCATATTTGAGTGGAACTTCCCATGTTCCAGCTTGTGCCCGTTGCCCCTCATCCTGTCACTGGGAACCACTGAAAAGAGTCC
>JAHREE010000316.1:1778529-1790271 GCA_033628505.1 Tringa tobata | reverse complement strand
ACCTCCTGGCCACGCTCTTCCCTACGCAGCCAGGATCCCATTGGCCCTCTTGGCCACAAGGGTACATTGCTGGCTCATGGATCGTTTACAATCTACCCCCAGATCCTTCTCCTCAGAAGTGCTTTCCAGCAGGTCCATCCCTAACCTATATTGGTGTCTGGCATTCTTCCTTCCCAGGTGCAGGACCCTACACTTGTTGAACCTCATTAGGTTCATCTCTGCCCAGGTCTCCAGTCTGTTCAGGTCACTCTGGATGGCAGCACAGCCCTCTGGAGTGGCAGCCAACTCTCCCAGTTTGGTATCTTCATCAAGCTTGCTGAGGACACACTCTGTCCTCTCGTCCAGGTCATTGATGAGTATGTTGAACGAGACTGGGCCAAGTATTGATGCCTGGGGGACACCACTAGTTACAATTGATTTCTCAAAGTTTAAACTGTATCAGTCCATGGCTAAATTATCTTCAAAGCAGTTATGTCATTACATACACATCTTTGTAGTCACTAACATCTGTTTAGATCATTTTCCTTTGTTTCTGTAGCTGATCCATTATTAACATTGGCCACTTGACACATCTCTCACCCTAACGCCTCTACTGTGGTGTGGTTTTTAATATTGGCTGTCGTGGCATATGTTTTGTTTAAAATAAGTAGGTTTCTTCAGCATCGTATTTAATTTAATAAACATAGTGTTCATAGTTTAAATAAACAGAGAAAAAGACAATTATCTAATATCCTGCCTGGTAGAGAATGAAGACCCTGGAATAAAACTGAAACAGAAAAATAGTGAGAGAGAAAGGAGTTCTGCAGGGACGTGAGGGAAGCAGCAAGGTAAATTGCTCCTCATACAAACAGCTCTGTTGCAATTGTAAGAACATTTTTAGTGCCTCTGGGTGTTTCTTATCAACTAAACCATAAGATGTAGCTTCTTACTTGAAGTATTAAAGTGGGTACTCTAATTAGTCTGCATCAAACAGCGGGAACTTTTTAAGACCAAAGAGGAACGCGTTACCTTCACATAAAATCATGTATAATGAAAATAATAATAATAAACCCCCAAATCATAAGTCCCAGAATATGAATTGCTGATTCCTGATTCAGTTTGTACTCCTTGCATGAAGATATATCACGTCATAACAAATATGAAACTTTAAAAGATTGAATTCTAAATATATTTGGATGCAGCATTTTCCCTTGTACATGGGTCTGTTGTAAGACATAGCTTTTAGGTTAAACTGTTCTGTGTCTCAGGGAGAGTCTGTGTCACTTGGAAGTGACTGCAAAAAGATGATAAGGAATATGTGGCTCTATTGGTTGGGCTTTCAGCTCTCTCAGATTCATGTGTTGTCATTAATCTGTGGTTAATTAGCAGATGACTTTAATGTCTATGTATAGCCCGGGATGTAAAAGGATTACTCTGTTAATATGTTAAGTATATGATTTTGAGATATTAAGCCCTTTTATTACCACAAAGTATATTTGATGTTCAGCTAATATTCTTGAGGGAATTAAAAAAAAAAAAAATAAAGCAACCTATCCCTTATGGAAATTATTTCAAATATCTATAAGTTTTTTGTTTTGACATTTATTTATATTTAGGAAAGGATGATAAGATGAATCTAGCGAGATGTGTCAAGAGGTATGCAAACATAAAATTCTTTGTGGATTTTCACAACAGTTCTGTTTTAGTGTAGGCACCTTAATTTGGAAGACAGCAAAACTCAAACTAAAAGAAGTGAAATGTTTTACTTGTGCAAAACTTCATCAGCAAGGGTATTGGGAGGATCAAAATTTAGGAATTACTCTTACCTTTTTTTTTTTTCCCACTGTTGCAACTTATTAGTAAAAATCAAATTCTTTAATAGTTGACTTTAGTTAATGATCTCTTTGAGGAAACATAGTTTTTGGAACTGGCTTTGAGTTAAATGCTGTGGTGAACCTCTTATTTTTTAAAAAAATATTGATAATTCTGGAAATTTGAGAACTCTGGAATTTTTCAGCACTTACTTTTCCAGAGCAGTATTGAAAATAACAGCACACCAGGGATTGTAGAGATCTTGATAAAATTTATTTTAAAATCTGTCAGATATACTTGGACTAATTTCTTTTTATATAAAGTAATGTGCGTAGTTGCCCACCAGTTATTTTCCTACTGTTTTCTGGTTAAGAAATTCAGGAATGAGCGTTAAAAAGTTATCAAAAAGCATGATATTATGGGTAATGTTAATGTTATCGCTCATTTATTTGAAAAAAGTAACAGACTTTTTTCACCAGAAATATATTTATAGCTTGCTTGTGATCACAAATGGACAATGAAAGTTTCCAGTTAGAATTTCAAAGTAGTTTTCCGATACTCACTACAGGAATGTAAGTGCAAGCTGATTTGTAAAAACAAATTATGGTGTAAACGTACATAAATTGTTGCCTTTTTATTTCTGGTGAATTGAGAGCTAAGACCTTTTCATAGCATTTCAGAAAAGGAGTGCACCTTTACCTCTTCCATTACTGGCTTCCATTACTCTTCAATTATCGCCATAATAGCTGCTGACTACATAAAGCAAGGGCCAACTACGGAGCCAAAAGAAATACCTGGGAAGGAGAATGGGAGCTGTAAAGCAATATTAAGGAATAATTCCGTATCGCAGAGTGACTGTGTGGAATGACCTAGCAGTGCCTATTTGCTTTGAAAAGTGACAGTGAGAGTAGGTAGTTTTCTTTATTGTACATACTGGTAAAAAGGTTTTTACAAGTCAGTGACCCTCTGTCTTCTCCAAGGTTATAACCACTGGAGGAGTTTGATTCTATAAATGAAACTTAATTAGATATGAAGCTGCATGAGTCAGAACAGAGTCCAGCTGGCTCACTTGACTACAGAACTAACAGCAGCAAAACCAATAGAAGCTGTTGTCAACAAATTCATTAGTAGAGACTGTGATGGCTAAGAACATTCATATTTTTTTTTTAAATGTATTTTTTTATTTTTTATGAAAACCTTCTCTTGGCCTTTGAATTAATGGGAAGAATGGATCATAATGATAATGCTTGATGCAGTATTGTTTAAAGCGTATTATGAACCATAAGGGGTTGCTTGTTGACTTCTCATCACTTGTGTTTCTCGAGTGAGGACAGAAAAATGCTTTGATTTCTCCCTTTTTTTTTTAAATTGCTGACCTATTTGAGGGGCTGGTTAGTTACTATGGTGGTTCTTAGGGTGATAATGTTAAGTGATTGGAACAGGTAAGTTAAAAATCTTACTATTATCTTTTTCGAGATGGTTAATATGAAATAGAAACCCACTGCTACATCAGTCTCTAGTGGAGACCTGAAAATAGAAGAGGCCAAATCAATGCCATGAATGTCCAGGAGAGGGGGAGAAGGGCAGGGGACTGCCCTCTGGAGAGGTTTGGGTGAGGAAAGCTTTGCAGAATGGATTTCTTCTCCGTGTATTTATTGGAATGGGGAACAACGGTGGGAAAAACTGGAAAAAAAAATTAAAGGAAGGCAGAAGAAAGCTACAGTCCAGAAATCAAATCCTGTGCTTGGATGAGCAAGAGTATGACCTTGTTCCTGTGATGCATTGCTTACTTGCTGCAGGTACACTTCAGCGTCCTCCTCGGTTTTTCTTAGAATCAATGAAAAATCTTGCATGTTTGTGGTGGTCCCAAGTGTTGTACAGAAGCTGTGCTTTAATTTAATAGGCTGTTACTGTAACCTTCCCCCTCTCCTTCCCTCTTCTTCCTTGGGAAAATGGGAAATTATTTGTGAATATGGGGAGGGGAAATGGTACGTATCACTCTTCATCTGGATCCGTGTGGGGGTCGGTCTCTTCTCCTAAGTAACAGGCAATAGGACAAGAGGAAACAGCCTCAAGTTGTGCCGGGGAGATTTAGGATGGATTTTGGGAAAAACTTCTTCACTGAAAGGGTTGTCAAGCGTTGGAACAGGCTGCCTAGGAAGCGGTGGAGTCACCATCCCTGGAGGGATTTGAAAGATGTATGTGTAGATGTAAGGCTGAGGGACGTGGTTTAGTGGTGGACTTGTCTCTTCCAACCAAAACTATTCTATGATTTGCTTGCAACTGCTTCTATGAATGGAGTGCAGGTAAGCACATAGGGATGGGCTATAAGCTGCATTTTGCATTTAATAAAATCTGTTTGTATGCGAGAGTTGGGATGGACAGGATTTGCTGGGTCTCTGTTAAGAAGGACCAAAAACTAGGACAGTTGGAAGTACAAGGAAGGGAAAACTATATGGACAGAAACTTTATGCTGGGACTACAATCTGACAATAAAATGCCATGTCTAGCCAGGGTTGGAATAGCAGTTATTTTTTTTTTCCAACTTGCTTGTGTTAAAAGAATTGTGAAGAGATTAAGATTACATTATATGGGCTTTGCCTCTATTATTCTGCTTATTCTCAGCCAAATCTATGCTCAGATCCCTATTTTTATGACTAAAAAATTATTTATTGAAGAAGGGAAAAGCTAAAATACAATAACAAAGTACTGATGTTCCAGCTGTGAAGACAAGAGATTCTCTGAATTTCAATGTGGAAGTCTAGATGGATCTTGCTGTGGTTGTCACCCTCTAGACAAGGAATTTCCACTAATAGGAGATTATCTTCCATAATCTGCAGGTGATATTGCAATAGAGTGCATCTACCCATCGCTTCCGAGCTTACCAGGTGCCATTTTTCCAGCAAGTGGTGGATAGGAATGTATGTAGGGTTTGCTTTTGTGGGGTTTTGGTTTTTTTGAGACACGCCGGGGCCAGGTATTTTCTGTAAGGTGACTGCTGCTTTACCTGAAACACTCGTAAAGATTAGCCTAACTTTAAAAAACAGAATACTATTGGTGCATGTGAACACCTTGTATTCTCCCAGAATATGCTTTCATAAAAAAGAATAAGTAAGGAGTAAGGAGAAAGAAAAGGTGGTGGTGTGTGTGTGTAATTTAATAAAGTCTGTTGCTTTTGACCTGATTTAATATACAATCTACTCTATCTCCTTCTGCTCTTGGCCTCTGCAGTCATAAATAGTCCTTGGGACCTGCACGCTGACAAGGCTGCTGAATGCAGTGGATTTCTTGCCCTTGCTGAGTATTACGTGTAACCTGTGAGTGTGTTGCGATGCCGTGCTGCCGGTGTGTGGGTGGGTGTGTAGGGAATCAGAGCATAGGCTACTGCCTAGATATACACAAAATATAGGCAGAGTGGTCAGACTGCCCTTTTACCCTGCACAAGGCTTGAACGTTATCTCTAGGAGAGTTTCAGCAAGATTTAGTAAATAACTTGAAGAGCACATAGAAAAGGAAAAATTGTGTTGGTTTTTTGGCAGCATTTAAATGCCATATTTACAAATCCTTGTGTGGTTGCAGCTCTAATACACAAGTGATGCTGATGAAATCTGGTGCTCTGCCATTAAGAAATGGAAGCCTCCACCCTGGGAAGTGAAGAAGAGTTTGCTTTTCCCAGAGCTGGAATTTATGCGCTTTTTACGGACCAGCTCCCAGGTGTCAAGTGCCTCAAGACAGCAAGTATTCCAAACCTGGATTAATACTCTTTTTCAAAGGTTTTGTTATAATGTGCCTCCTGCTTTGGCAACCTGCTTAATCTCTGCTGCGTCCATTGCCTGTCCCATCCAGCTTCAGTAGGTGAGTGAGTGAGTGAGTCACACCTTGGTCTTGGATGGAAAGCTTTGAAGGGATTTTTCTCTGTCAGGCTCTGCATTCCCTGTTTGGGCTGTGTCTCTGTGATACAGTAATTGGTTAGATAGGGGAAGCTTTTTTCAATAGGTACACAGGAGGGATTAATCAAAAAGTTACTAAAAAAGGGCTTTTAGATCAACAATTGATTTCTAAAAGGCAGGAGCAGGTTCTGTAGCTCTCTGACCGCCCTACAACTACTCACAGAGCTGCAAGTCCTCATACACTACTTTTTCATTTTGATTCAAGCCGTGCTGGTGGATCTGAATTTTTGCCCGTGCCAGTGGAACTTTATCATTTAATCCTTCTGGGATCTGTTTCTCCATGAATGAAAAAATAAAACCCCACTGCTTTAAGTGTGCTTTAGGTTATTTTTTGGTGGGTGGGTTTTTTGTTTTGTAGTTTTGGTTTTTTCTTTTTTTGGAAGTACTATTGACTGATTTTAAGGGACTTTCCAATCAGTCATATTAACAGCTGGAGTAAGCTTCCATTGCTTCTTTGGACAAATAATTCCTTTGACTTAGGCTAGGACTCACTCTAGTTTGCATCCGTTGAGAATATTGCTGAGGTTCTGTGGATTGCTGTGCTTTCCTGCTTCTTCCTCTGCATAAATGAAGCATGAGCTTGTGTCTGTTCTTCTTCTGAAATCGTATTCTGCTTATATTTTGCAAGGCAGGTCTTCCTGAATGCTGTTTAGCTAAATTAAGAACACAGAATGTAGTTTATTTACTGTTCATCAAGATTGGTGTTTCCCTCGGATGAAAGCTTGTGCCAATGAAAGGCACCTGCGTACGTCTGACAGCACAGTGCAGCCTGGGAATGGGAAAGGAACAGAGATTGCTCTACTCCAGGTGGAATAAAACCAGAAAAGCAGTAGTGCTAATGAAACAGATGCCCCTTTAATGATGAATTTAGCTTCTCCCACTTGATGAAGTGGTGTAGTGTAGTCATTTCCCAGGCCCTTCCGTACCTCACAGAATCACAGAATGATCTGGGGTTGGAAGGGACCCTCTGGAGATCATCTAGTCGAACCCCTTGCCAGAGCAGGTCCCACAGGAACATGTCCGGGTGGGGTTTGAACGTCTCCAGAGAAGGAGACTCCACCACCTCCCTGGGCAGCCTCTGCCAGGGCTCTGCCACCCTCACAGCAAACAAATTCCTCCTCATGTTCGGGTGGAACTTCTTCCATTCAAGTTTGTGCCCGTTCCCTCTTGTCCTGTCCCTGGGCATCACTGAAAAAAGACTGGCCCCATCCTCCTGACACCCACCCTTGAAGTATTTATAGGTGTTGATCAGATCCCCCCTCAGCCTTCTCTTCTCCAGACTAAAAAGGCCCAAGTCCCTCAGCCTTTCCTCATCAGAGTGATGTTCCAGGCCCCTCATCATCTTTGTAGCCCTCTTCTGCTTAGTCAACAGTAAGTGCAGCAGAGAATCACAGCAAAGTGTTAAAATGTTCCAATCTGCATCTCTTTGCTTACAACAGGAACTTTCTCTTTTAAATGTAGTCATTTAAGTTGAAAAAGAATAGTTTGAGCGTAATGCTGATGTTTTGATATTTCAGGATGAGTCACAAATGGCTCAATTTAAGCTGCATGTTGAAGTCTAAAAAACTTGAAAAAATCCCTCACCCGGTCAAAAGCCTGTGACTGCTTTGCCATCTTTTCCTACATGCAAATAAATCCCAGCATCAGTGTTCTCTGTGAGTGCTCTCTGAGTGCTGGTGAAGTGGCCGTTTCCATTAGGGAGAAGGTTCCAGCTTCAAACACAAGAGTTTGATGTTGCAGATAACTTCATTCCCTGCAAAATCGCTGTGACTGCCTCGACAATTGATCGGTTCCAGTGCTAGCAAGTGCTGTAGGTAAATGCTGTGTTGAAGAACTTAGAGGATCAGCTGCATTAAATCACTTGACAAATAAGAATCAAAACAAAGTTCAGAGCAAATAGCTCATATTTAAAAGGATATATTTTTTTTTCCAATTATTAGTTTGGCTATTAAAATATTTTGAAGTTTGTCACTCAAGTATAAAGAGATATGTTGTATTCGCTTATGAATGTGGATCTTTGGTTCAAAATATAGTAGAAAAAAAAAAGACAACATAAAAAAGGGCTGGATATTTTCTTTTCTGAAGTCTAACTCAATAATAAAGATGTAAAAATTGTTTAGGAGAACTCACCTTAGTCTGTGCTTTCATGTGTGGTACTGGTGTGTAGCTCTGTCTTCGTCCTCTGATCCTTATCTCATTTTTATACTGACAAGGACAAATTCTGAAATGGGGTTTAAAACAAACAAAAAAAAATGCGATGGAAAATTTTTATACACAGTGACTGCTGTCTTCTCAATTGTTAAAGTAGCCTTCTATTATCCTGAATAACAACAGGCTTCACTCCCAAAAGCAATAATAAAATCCTGTGAAGTGGAAATGTAACCAAGGTTAATTATGGGGAGGTCATGGGAACTATATCGAACCACAATTTTTTTTCACATTAAAAACATCCCTTTCAAAAAACAAACATGATCCTTGAATGTTTTATAAATGTTTAAGAAGGAAGGTCATAAAAGAAGGCTTGTTGGTCTTGTGTTTTGTTTTGTTTTTTAAATTATTATAGTGTATTTATTTTTTGTGCCTATAAATATGGCAAAGCCAATGCAGTGACTCCCATAGGAACCGGCAGGACAGCCTGATGTCAGTGCTGTCCCAGGGTTCTGGTTCCTGTGTTCACCAGGTAAAGGAGCAGGAGGGAGAGTCAATGAGTGGAAAGTGGGTGTATCCTTGTGAGCTCCTCTGCCAGCGAGGGAGGGGGGCTTCGTGTCCACTTGCTGAACAAGATTAGGAGAGAGACGTGGCAGGTAAAGCAGTTTGTTTTGCTTGGTTAACTCTCAGAGGGATTTGTTCCAGAGTCTGAAAGGTGCGCAGGAGCTGGTAGAGCAGAAGCACGTGGTGATGGGTTGTTTGCTACTTGCCAGGCTTTATGCCAGTTTAAAGAGCTGAACTACAGCAGTGGCATCCGAGTTCAGACTGACACATGGCTCTGGGGTGTTATCTTTCCCCTCTGCTCTGCCCTGGGGAGGCCCCATCTGGAGCACTGGGTCCAGTTCTTCCTTCCCCAGGTCAAGAGGGACAGGGAACTGCTGGAGAGGGGACAGCAGAGGGCTACAAAGATGATGAGGGGCCTGGAGCATCTCTCTTCTAAAGTAAGGCTGAGGGACTTGGGTCTTTTTAGAGGAGGCTGAGGGGGGATCTGATCAACACCTCTAAATACTTCAAGGGTGGGTGTCAGGCGGATGGGGCCAGTCTTTTTTCAGTGGTGCCCAGGGACAGGACAAGAGGGAACGGGCACAAACTTGAACGTAAGAAGTTCCACCTGAACATGAGGAGGAACTTCTTTCCTGTGAGGGTGGCAGAGCCCTGGCAGAGGCTGCCCAGAGAGGTGGTGGAGTCTCCTTCTCTGGAGACATTCAAACCCCACCCGGACATGTTCCTGTGGGACCTGCTCTGGCAGGGGGTTGGACTGGATGATCTCCAGAGGTCCCTTCCAACTCCGTATCGTTCTGAGATTCTGTGAAGGGTGGGCTCTCCTTTTTTCGTTCTCTTCCAGCTGGTTCTACTGTTGCTTTTGTGTAAGTTTTGGGGGATGTATGAGATTTTTTAAATTTTAATCAGTATGGCTGCACAAATATTCAGACTACTTTGCTAATCCAGTAGCAGAGTAATCTGTTGAAGAGTTTGCAGCAGTCTGAATTTGTATGTCTCAGTGTTGGCCATGTTTAACCTGCAGCAAAGCACTGACCTACAAAACCTACTCTTCAGTTGGCTTAAGGTAATCATGGACCCATTTTAAAGACAACTTGCATCCCACTCCTGTTTTTATTTTGAGATGGAGTGGCCTTTTGCTGTGTAGGTGATAGCTTTGCTGGGGTGTAGCCATGAGCTTTTGGCCCATAGGCTGATGGAGAGCTGTGGTTTGAGGGCTGCCTGGCTGCACTCATCTTGTACCAGTACCTTCAGCTCAGGGCAGGACTGGTACCAGTATAATGAGTGCCTGGTATATTACTAACAGACAGTCTAATAAATTTCTCATTTAAATTTCTTCTCTTTTTTTTTAATCTAAATGACATATGATGCTCTAAAAGCAGATGGCAGACTTGGTAACAAAGTCCTTTCTATTTTCTGTCACCTACTGTCAAGTTTATGGGTTTCTGGGTGTTACTTCCATTTACTTGTTATGAACTCCTCTTACAGAGGAGCTCCACGCTCTCCTCACATCTTTACAGTTTGGTTTAGCTGCTTGTTAATCTGATGAGAGAGCTCAACATTTGATTTAATAATTCAATCTGGTTTTTTGGAGCTGCTGCTTGTGATTCTGAGGTGGGAGGCATACTTTAAAGAGCTTATGATATGCATATTAAAGATTTTAAGATAATTTTGGTTTTTTACTTGCATAGTAATGAAACAGAACTTTTCATTTAAGCTGTAATATAAAACAAAAGTTTGGACTGAATTCCTGGTGACAGAGGTTGCAGATTTAAGGGAGAAGGGTGTGCATGAGCTGGAAGAGCATGATAAAATCCATGAGTCCTGTCTGTTTGAAATTCATGCTATTTCAATGGCAAGAAAAATGGTGCCATTTATGAGCTTAGAACTGAAGAGCTTAGAAGTTGTAATGTGTTTTCATGATAATTAGCTTTGTTTTTTTTTCAGTGAATTTGTTTCATCGGTATGGATATGGATATTAAAATACTATATCTGCTTTACAAAGTGTTAAGTATTTAATCTTTGAAGTTGGACCTTGCTGAAGACTTGCTGGCCTTGAAGAGTCCAGACAAAACCGTACCGTTTGCATCTTGATGCCAGCAGCATTGGCTGAAACTTGGTGGGCTGAAGTGGTTGCTTTTGAACAGTTTGGAAAAAAAAATAAAATTCTGACACTGTGGAGGAGGGCTGGGTACAAAGCTTAACAACCAAGCAGCTTTTGGATGAACAAGATTTCCAGGGAAGCAGGTTGAAGGATGTTTGGGAGAGAAGTTTGAGAGGATTGTTTAGGTACAGGTTGGTGCTCAGTACAATTTTAGTGTAAAGATCATGGCTTCTGATTTGCAATTTCTGCCATATTTCTGGTTGTGTTGTTGGGAGTGGGGTAGTGGTGGCAGGGTTACTCTAGTAATTGATATATTGTATGATAGTATTACACAGAATGATCTGGGGTTGGAAGGGACCTCTGGAGATCATCTCGTCCAACCCCCTGCCACAGCAGGGCCACCCAGAGCAGGTCCCACAGGAACGTGTCCAGGTGGGGTTTGAATGTCTCCAGAGAAGGAGACTCCACCACCTCCCTGGGCAGCCTCTGCCAGGGCTCTGCCAGCTCCACAGGAAAGAAGTTCCTCCTCATCTTTAGATAGAACTTCTTCTGTTCAAGTTTGTGCCCGTTCCCTCTTGTCCTGTCCCTGGGCACCACTGAAAAAAGACTGGCCCCATCCTCCTGACACCCACCCTTGAAGTATTTATAGGTGTTGATCAGATCCCCCCTCAGCCTCCTCTAAAAAGACCCAAGTCCCTCAGCCTTACTTTAGAAGAGAGATGCTCCAGGCCCCTCATCATCTTTGTAGCCCTCTGCTGTCCCCTCTCCAGCAGTTCCCTGTCCTTATGGAACTGGGGAGCCCAGAACTGGACCCAGTGCTCCAGTTGGGGCCTCCCCAGGGCATCCCACCTCCACGAGAGGGGCAGGATGACCTCTCTCGACCTGCTGGCCACACTCTTCCTGATGCCCCCCAGGATGCCACTGGCCTTCTTGGCCACAAGGGCACATTGCTGGCTCATGGGCATTCTGTTGTTCACCAGGACTCCCAGGTCTTTTTCCACAGGGCTGCTCAGGTCAGCATTGTATACGGTCTTCCAATTTCACAGCTATTGTACCAGAATATATGCCCAGGAGACAGAAAATCCTCACCTGAAATTTTATATTGGGGGAATAAAAGAGATCTTTTCCAATTTGTGATTCTTGCCCAGCGTAGAGGGAAATTATTTTCAGAGAATGAGTCTTCTAGAT